>JAQFZZ010000561.1:0-16609 GCA_034696405.1 Isotoma caerulea
CTTTTCACTATTCATGATTCCTCTTTCTGATTTATTGCTAATATCCAATATTCGAATAGTTTATAGATAAAAAATAATTTATTTACTTAACTACTTTGTATGTAAGACGATTCTTTGATCAGACAGGAGTGTAGAAAGGCATGCATTTATTTTACAAAAAAGATGCAAATGATTAATATGATACCGTGACTATTGTTGAATGTTGGAAACCAACATGTCACGCGTCAATAAACTTTTTATAAAATTTTCTACCATCAATGAATAACTGAAAGGAGTATTGAGGTAAAGTATCGATGTAAATACTTTAGGACACCCACACCCACTCCCTATCCCTACGAAGAGAAAAAAGATAAACTATTTTTTGAGTGTTTAATATTTAAAACCAGTGATAAATACTATGTAAACATACATAAAAACATAAACTACTGAAATATTGTGGTAATAAACCGAATCATATAAGATCCTAATCCTAATCCTACTCCCATGGAGTCAAGAACGAAAAGAATCCAAGCCTTGTAAATCAAAAATGAACACGGAGAAATGTGTATTCACAAATTATGGACCACTTGAGTGGACATCGTCATCGTATAATCCGTAATGTAATGTACTAATAGATACAGTATACGCTTATGTAATATTCCCACATGTGAAAAGGAATGATCACCATAAAGGCAATTCTCTACCAAAAGTCTGATGACCCATGATAAACCCATGCGTCATATTTTATTGCCACTTGGACAAAAGTGACAACGGTTTTTGAATTGACTTCTTGTCGTTCTTGTACCCGTGTGTGGTTATGCTAGGTAGAGCAGTAAGGGATTCATAGAATAAATTATTCGATTTCAGTGGTCGATGGTCGATCCTTTCACCACATATCAATAGAAAACCACCACCACTGTTATATTTAAGGGACGACATTACTTTTATAAAGTAGAGAATAGAAAAAGGGCTCAGAAATGAAATAAATGATGAAGGAGCATCTTTTTCATCGCTTTACTGACAAGCTTTGATCGATTTTTGAAAGAATGAGTTAGATAAGTCAACCGACGGGGTTAATGTAGCGAACATTCTCGGAGAAATTTTTCCTTCAAACTTTTTTTCTCAAAGTGCTTCATTTTCTACAAGGAGATATAGTAGTAGTAGTAGTAACCCAGCTTTTTCTTTTTGTAGTAAAAAAACTGTTTTTACATTCAAGTCAGAATGTACTTGGTAGTCCGAAGTAGTATCTTTGTACTGTAGAGAGAGAGAGAGAGAGAGAGAGGAAATACACATAAGATGAAGAAGACACGAACAAGAAAAGTATTGGAAATATCGAACTTTAGTCTATTCTCTATTGTTACAGGTACCATCTTTCAAATTCTGTCGCTGGTCACCCGCCCCTCTTTAATAAATATCAGCAGTGACTTGTCCATACTATGTTATGCTATGGTGTATGGTTATCCGTTTTCTATCGAAAGTTGTACCTTATCGTCGTGAAGATTCTTTAATAGCGTAATATCTTTTACTTTACTCGTGATATTATATGCTACTTTTCAAGATCTTCGAAAAGTCGATAGATTTATTATAAATTATGAACTGTTTGGTCAGGCCATTATCCAAGCCACCAATTTTTTTTTATTTTCAGTCTATTCATGACTTGTAATTCTGTGTTAGAATTTCAAAAAGCAGATTTTTATCTTATCCTATAATTTAGTTAGAGTTGGACGATCTCAATCACCTTTTGTACTTAATAGAGTAAATGAGTTACGAGTTGTTTTTGTAGAATATTAATTCGCTAAAGTAATTTACGATTTCACAGTAAATGAAACTCGTGTAAAAAATGAGGATGCTTTGTCAATTCATCTTTTTTCTTCTTTTATGGGATGGTTGGCTGCTGATGGTAGTGAAAAAGTTATTGAAGTAGGAGTAATTGCAGGATTGAATGCTTTGTGATTGCAGATTTCTTCGTGAGACGTGCACCAAGAGGACATTCTACCATCTAATATTTCCTCTATATCCTATGTGTATTTTTCTATTGTGTTTTATTAAGTCCAAATCTAACCATAAAATATTAAGTTCGTCTGTCTTTTTTTGTTTATAGCAAACGGTGGTTTGGTTTGGTTGGTGCCATGCTATAGAGTGAGACAAGATATGGCAAACCTATATATTATGATATAGAGGCAGGAGGGATGTAACGAAATACTTTACAGGAAGATGTTGTATGCTAATTGAGTACATGATTTATGAACAGAAAAGAATGTGATTTATGAACAGAAAAGAATGTGATTTATGGAAAGAAAATTATTTCGGAGAAAGGACTCGATTCTTTTAGTTTCTGTTCTCTTCTATTGTAACATCTCAAATGTCTTCTTATTCCCTATCGGCATTGTCCTACTATTTTAAAGCTTTTTACCATTTATGCATGCCACTTTTGTAAACTGATGGAGATTGGATATGTGAGAATGATACGCGTATATAATATATTTTTTTAACTCTTTCTTAGCTTATTTGTAAAAGTCGCAAAACAAAAGCTTAATCATTGTCAAAGAAATCCAATTGAAAAGACAACCAGCGCACGGTTCGTTGATTTCCTTGAATTTCAGTCCAGACCAGATGAGGATATTACACCACCAAGTCTTTTCTATTCTTTTTTACCAGGTTTGGGAAACCATTGGCAGTGTCACACAGGAGTATTCTATTACAAATTGTATTTTTCTAGACTACAATATATTCCTCGTAGTAGTTAGAGTATCATCTTTGCTGCAATCTATAAGTTCATTTTTTAAGAGCATAAGGAGAAAAGAAAGATCAGTTTCTCTCGTATTTTGGATGAATTACTTGAAATATTTCATTTCTTTTACATCTCTGAGGACATTTTTCTCAAGTTTTCGGTCCGCTTCCCCTCATGCTTCCTTGATTTTCAACCCCATCCCAGTCATTGCATTTCATTTTAACTTTTGCTGTTTGCTTTTGGCCTTAGAGCTATTGCTTAACTAGATTCAATATTTTCATCATTGTCACCGGCCTAGGGTTATTTTATAATAATATTTTCAATTGAAATCTTCCGAAAAAGTGACTATGCAATATTGAATGAAAGCTTGCGCATGTAATTTCCGAGCCAGTGATTGTCGGTTCGTTTCGGTCTCTTTTAGATAAGCTAGCTAACTCTTCCCGGATATGTCATCACAGAATTTTCTATTGAAGTTTGTACAAGTTTAACTCTTATTGTTTCTCTTTGACTTTGTTTTTCTCATCTAACTGTCGTGTGTATGTCCTTTTGAAAAGTACACTATGTTCTTTTTTTACGAAAACCCTTTTGCAATCGAATAATTATGGAACTCCAAATATACAATTTGAGATAGCGATCGAATTTAAGTATAAAACATTTAGATGTTTAAATAGATAGTTTGATACACACGTAATTAAATAATCTGATAGTATGATTTCTCAAGTAAAACGATGTATAAAGCAATTTTAAAAATTGCAAAAAACCGTTTCAGTCAGCATTTAAGTATATTTACATGTTTTCGTTGAAATAACGAAAATAATGATTATCTTAGACGAATGTATCCACTACAGACAGGAAGAGCTACAATTTTGGAAATTACCCGTTTTATAACAAATGTTGATAAACAGATTATTTTCAAAATTTGAAAAGTGGTCTAAAAAAGTGTCTGTCTAAAAGTGGCAACTTGAATTCTAGATAAAGCACCTCAAAAGGATGTTCTCAACTAGAGATAAGTTGTTTTGTTTTTAGAATCACGATAATATTATTGCATATTATTAGCGTGTTGATACTTTTGATGATGGCCAAGTAAGAAGACGCATATTAGGGTAAATACAGTGTTTCATAACCAGAAAATAATACATGTTTTTCAATTGAAATCAATTTCAAGTTACTTCATACATGCTCTAAATTGAATAACGTTTTAACTATATGATTCTCTCTTACCTAAACTAAAGTTTCTAAAGCCCTGTTTATTCTTCGCTTATTCATGAGCACAAATAACTTATGAGATTATGCGATGCGAAAAATCAATTTGGTTGAAACTATTGATGCTTATCTATTTGATCCTAAATCACCAGTTGATAACTTTGAAAATTTACTCCAGAGACCAGACTATAAATTTGGTAATAATGCGGTAAGAAATAATAATGTATCATTTCATTTCATATGAAGGACAACTAAAGTAAATAGACAATGAGATGGCATTTTATTTTATTTCGTATTCTACTTTCTATCTTTGTCAATGTCAAGTCAGTTCCAGAAGTGACTTAAATATTTTCAAAAGGCCAAATAGTAGAATAAATAAAGAACCAAACGAACCGACATAACAAACTTGCTAAAATAAATTTCTATATGATCATGATCTCTCTCACATGGGGTTGTGATGATTCGGCGACCCCAAAGAGGGATTGTCGTCATTTTATGCCATTAATCTTCATCCGTGCCACATTTTCCACTTGGGTCATTACGCACCGCGGATTTGATGGTCGATATGAACAATCCACAACTCAATGTGGAATATCATGGGGGGCCGCAAATCTTCAGTCTAAAATAAAATAAACCTTAACCAATTTCACTCTATCTCAGTCAAAACAATCTGCCCTCTTATTTGTCTCGTTTAAATGTACCAGCCATACTCATCCCCTTGACTTTTACTTATATTATCATATACAGTACGTTATTATTATGCCTCTGCATTTTTATTAGAAATCATTCATGTGCGTCGATGGAGTATTTAACGTCCTAACAAGATTAGCTTCTCTTGTATTGTGGCTTGATTAAATCAAAATTACCATAATTGATTCAAACTGAATAAAGCTTGAGCTTTTATTGTATGATTTGTTAACTTGAAACCAATTCATTTGTTGAATATTGATTTTAAAGGGTAACAAATCCAAGCTACTAATAGAAAAATGTCTAGATTTTATTCTCGCTATGCAATTTCTGATGTGAAAACTAGAATATAGTATATCATTACAAATTAAAACTAACCGTTGGTCCTTAATTAATTTATATATTTATTTTATGTTGGAATAATTTTTATTTTTTTATTTTCTGCAGAAAGCACATCGTTAAATGTTTTCCTTATTTCCATTTTTGGTTCCAAAAGCAAACATGGTCATACATCATAAGAAACAGAGCTTCTATTAAGGTGCATAATTGTTTACCTTTCTTAATTCTCTAAGATTGGCCCACCCTCACTGTCATGATGTAGAAATTATCCTAATATGAGCGGTAAGCTCCGTAAAAGAGCTCAATTAATTATTCAAATTTTCTGGCCTAGTGAAGACATTGATGGTTCAGGTAAAGCAGTGGTGGTCTTTCTTCTATGCAATTCTTAATATACTCTTATGCATATTCGCCGAGCCATCTTCTTTCTATTTTTTATTCATGACAGTTATTTCTGAGTATACGAAGAGTTACCTTTTTGTACATGACTTTACATGGGCGGTAGTATCACTGTCAAACTATCACTATGCAAGCGTAAATGCAGATCCTATGACATTAAAGTATACAAAATCGTCGACTTTTGGCTTTTCAGTAAAAAATGTAGCATGGTAAACAGTTTCTGTTTCATTTTGTACTATGCGTGAAATTAACAACAAACAAATAAAAGAATCCATACCATATCGATTGCGAAATTATTACAAGGCCGTATTGGCTTAAATAAATGCATCTTAATTTATTATTTTGATCTTTATTACGTAATTAGTCCTAATCAATAATATAAAACTACATACAAATCGCAATTAAACGAGGCGACAATAGCATAATAACAATAATCTATCCTTGTGCTAACAACTTTTATGTATTCTCATATTCTAAAAGTATTGCATTAAAATTACCTTTGAATAGAAAATGTGTATAACGATATTGCATTTTGCATCAATGTTTGCAATTGCAACACAACTGACAAACAAAGTCACAATAAATACAATGTAGAAATTGATACTAAAATATATTCATTAGCTAATAAGGGCCAACTCCACCCAAACACGGCAACTGCAACCGTTTATAGATTTTGAACTCAAAAGTCAAGGGAAAGTAACATCTGTTTATTTTATACCACCTTACCAACCTTTATACCCCTTGCACTATACAAGAAAATATAAAAATTATTTATTATGCGTCATTATTCGTATTGTTGTAATTGCAATATTTGCAATTTAAATGGTGCATTTACTAAAAATTTACGAGGAATTAAATTCATAGAATAAAAAAACTCGCAGTAAATAGTAATTGAATCCTCCACATGCAAGGACATTTATTAACTCGAAATGACAATTACAGATTATGAAAAAATATTGAAAGGGAATGAAATGTAACAGATGGAGAATTTCTTGTACTGATAAATCATCAAGGTAGTAGATAATTTGCCCAAACGAAAGGAGAAGGTGAATTGCATGTGCAGAAATGCAAATAATCAGTTCACTGTACTTAATTCCCGTTTGCGAATAAACTCGCTCCCTAACTATGCATGGTATAATTAAGTACGTGCAGCAAAGCAAGACTTTTCCCACTGCATCCTTTAATTATTTGTAATTTTATCATCATATCAATCAGTTTTGGAGCCCATGAGTTATTATTTCATCTCACACCATACAATAGCATATCCTATTATTATTTTTCATATCACAAATCTGACTGTCTGCACTCCGACCTGCCGACCAGGCGGCTGCCCGCCCATGGAAATACACACATAACTAAAATGATATTTATAATCCTTCTCAATCCCACCTAACTACTTTAATAGCTGCATCACTTAATTACTTTCCGCAGAAACAAATCACGTTTGGCATCACAAAGCAAAACTAAAGCACCACAACCACAGAGGAAAAAAATCCAAACAGCTTCTGCACTTTAGCGGAAACCTCTGTCCTTTGTGCAAATAAAATAAAATAAATTCTTTTTATTAGATTCTACATTCCTTACAACTTAACTCGCTCCCACGGAAAAGGAAAGGAAAACCTGTCCATGTTTTTCAGTCTACAGATTTTAAGGAAATTTTTAGGAAATTTCAAGTTCAAGGAAATTCCATCAAAGGGTAAAAACAAAAAAGGTTATTATGTCTGTATGTATTCTGTATATAAAAGGGACTCTGTTCAGGGACGCTTTTTTAATCAAGGAACTAAGAAATACGAACGAAGGCTCATGAGTAAATGAGAGGTGGAGATTTGGAATCAAAGATAAATGCAGGTTAGGGCAAATATTTCTGATTTTAGCAAAGGAAGACAGGGGGTAATTAAAGCTAATTTTGTGTAACAAAGGTAGAACATATTTCTTCCTCGAGTGAAAGGTTCCTCTCTCAAAGAACAAAATGCAATCCACCTCCTTTTCATCCTACCAAAAGGGTTACACGTTTGCCATAAGCGACTCTAAATCCAATGTTTACGGATAAAAAGTATAAAAGACTGCTGTGGGAAAAAAATTTCCAAGCATTTCAGGAACACTTTTAAGGATTCTTCTCTTTTAAAATTTAGCGTAAAAAAGGCTTCTATCTATTTTTATTCCATTATAGTAGAAAGTTTTTAATATAAGATCCTTTGTATCAACTTGATCGGCTATGTTCTTCTTCCTTTTTCATTTAAATAGCTTTTAGCCTTTACTTTGCTACATTTTTGTAAGCATATCAAAGATACTAAAGGGATGAGATGAAAGGAAAAGTCACAAGATATAAAAGAACATTTCAAAGGGAAGACAGTTTCAGAGTTTGAGTCCGTGTTGTGTACGCTTGAGAGAAGTGGCAATGGTGGTTGGAGAATAAAAACAAAAGACAGAGTTAGATAGAGAAGAGATCTTTGGGGCTTTTTAATGGGACGAGAGTGGCGTCTGCGGGCTATATAGGCCCAAGTGTGGGCGTGTCACATAGAAATTTGTCAGCTCTCCTACTTCTTCCTTAACCCTAAGGAACATATATCGGGATACTCGAATGTCGTATCTAAACTATACTAGAGTCTTTTTTTGGCCCTCGTCCCACCACCACAAGACTATACATCTTCCTTCTCCCTCAAATGAGCTTCTTCATTCGTAGAAATAAGGAACTTTAACTTTCCATCCAACGCTTATAAAGCTTAACGCTTCAAGCTTGGAAGTCCAAAAAGTTAGCATTGTAACGTTTGAACGAAGGGAGATTTCTCTCATTGCTGGCTGCATCTATTCTATATGTATGTAAGCCTTTTCGTCAATGACATCAACGTAGGTTGTAGATATTCACTGTTCGATGTTTATATGTTGCAAAGTCAAGTGAAGTGATACGCTGAACTCTGACTTTGAACTGACTTGACTGCGGTTGACTTTTTTTTTATTTTCCATTTGGATCTCTTAACATTACTTTTTCTCGTGTCCTATCTTTTCTCAATTTAGTCCTATTCCCCTTATGGCGCACCACCTCACTGACAACTTCTATTCTTTCGCTTTTCGGTAATGTTCAGAGCTTTCCTAATATTATTAAGCTCAACTTGTTTTAATGCTTATTGGTTTTGGTTGGTATTGTTTCCGAGAAAAAGGGAGCATCAGGAAAAGGACACAAAACCAATTTCCTACCAGAAGTACTTGTAGAAGTTACTTCGGTTTAATCTGAAATCGTTCTATAGTTATTGCCTTTCTAAAGTATATTGAACTACTTACCTTAACTTACATATCCATGCATTAGATTTTATATGCTTTTTTCTTTATTGTTTGAGCTATTGAGATTATAACCACGATGGACTTCCTTTAAGCAGGGAAATATTTTGCAGAACTGATTTTGTTCAAACAAAAACTCATCAGTAAATATTTTTTGAACATCTGGAGTATCAGGTGTACATTTGATTTATCTAGGTAATTTTTTCATTCATTGTTTTAAGATAACTGCATGATTTTTATATACAAATATACTTCATTTAGGCAATCTACTGGTTAATTTCAATTCCATTAACAGATCGTAAGTTAATGACACGAGTACTTCCCACTTGAACTAAAAATGTAAGATTTAGATCATTAGCATTTGCACCTGAGACTACTCAAATGAGTAAATGACTTCATATAATAGGACAACTCATTAGCAACTTACTTGCCGTATTTTACAACTTAATACGTATATGTCTCAATATCAGTTCTTAAAATCAGTCAAAAAGAACGCTGATATCCAAGAACGGCTGAAACAAAATTGCTTTGATTTACAAATTACAAAATTACTTTAAATTTTCTAAGGTTGCCGATTCTGATTGTTTTTGTCTTCATTAGCTAACAATAACAATACATTCATTTATGGCAACACCAACCTGATTTTACTTAATTTACCATTTTTAATATTACATTTAATATTATTAACAATTTACATTTGAACTGAATAAGGTAAATTTGTGTAAAAAATGGATGAATTAAGTAACGAATTTCAAATAGTGTTTTGAACTTTAACTTTAAGCCAAGCCCAACATAAATACAAATGGCAATAATACATAGATAAAATATCAGTGGTAAGTAGAAAATGGCTAATTTTAATCCTAAACTCACTTCGTTAGCTAAAATAGAAGTTTTTTGTTTCTAGATATATCATCCGAATATTACGTCTAGTTTGTTAATGTAGAAAAAGTTGAATTCAAGTCAAAGTTTAAAAAGATACATAGAAGCTATTCAGATAGAAGCAAAGCCAAAGAAATGATGAGAGGACTAATAAACTCGACCCTGCCAAACTTAATGAATCAGAGTTACGAAGCCGCTCTGTCTTTCTGGCCTGGCCAGCTCCCTCATTTACGATTCTCTCTTTGCTTTGTAACTGCAATAACACAGCTTCATTATGATGATGAAGTATCCTATAAAATCTGAGTAGACAATTCATTCCGTCTATACAAAAACTATCTTTTTACTAGGGTACTCTTGGTATCTTTGAAAATCATGTGGATGTGGAATGGCAATTGACTCTTTTAATATGAAGAGAGAGAGGAAGAAAAGCTCATTTGGAAAGGTTTGTCAGTTTTTGGTTGAAGGGAAGTATGTACAAACAAGCGGTAGGAAGTTTACTTCAAGTCTTTAGTTTGAATTGATTTCAGAATGGTCAGTTAATGATGATATGTTTGACGACTTGGGACTTGGAAAAGCAGACTTCAAAGGGGAAAGACAACTTGAAATGAAGAAAACTCCCTTCTTCAATTATTTACATTCTGTCAAGCAAAAACAAGCTGAATTGTAATGATGGACAATCTAACGCTTCTGTCTTTAAACTTTTGACACTGTTATATAAACACTTTATTACTCTATATCCTACTTCTAATAAATTGTTCTCTTTTAACTCTTATCTTCGAATTTAATTTTGAGCAATTTCTAGGAAGTTTTCGTTTGAAAGATCTTTCGAAATATATTTCCAAGTATTATTGCTTAAATTAGAAAAGGAAAGTTGCATCATACTCCTGGTTTCCTAATAACTCTCGAACTGTTTCCTTTTGAATGACGAAAAGGTTTCGTAAAATTGTTTTGAATATTTATGAGCATTCGATGAAAATGAAAAGTTTAGTTATTACTATTACTCTTTCAAATCAAGTGTAGGTAGTAGCTTAGGTAGGTATGTCGGTATGTGCACTATGTGCAGGTTTCATTAATACTTTTACAACTATTTAAGTACCTCTGCAAGCAAATTCAATGTCATTTGATATTTGATACTACCTTCAAATTGAATGATACCTGTGCTTTTTTAAAAAGAAAACAAGTGAACTATAAAAGAGTTAGGTTGAAGTGTAAGCATATTCTATGGCCGTGGGCCAGTAGCAGGCAAAGATTGACTTCCAGTACATTAACCAACAATGCAGTGTTAATGAGACAGAAAGAGCCGATTTGTATGCTCCCCCTCGACTGATCTCTTCTTATTTACAACCTTACAAATTTCAGATGTTTCAAAACGATAAGCGATTTAAAGTCAAACTCATAGGTTTCAATAGGCATAGAATTCTTTGAAATGCATGGATGGAACATCAAGTTTGATTGGGATTGTTGGGTTGAATAAGCACTAATCCTAAAAGTACCCACAGAAGTTGGGCAATTGTATTGCTTACCATTAACATCAGTAGATAAGGATCTTGCTTTGTTGAAAATCATCACTTTTGCTTCATACAAAATAAGGCTTAGCAAATTGTTACTGTTATGATGATAATCCTGTCAATATAATGATGCTTGAATATGAAATCAATATCATTTTTTAAATACTTGCATAAATCCTGATAATGATTTTTTTTAAATGAAGTTCTGTTTAAGTTTCATTTTTGTTAAATGTAGATGTTGCTCTTCCTCCCACGTTTAATTCTTACGGGTTACGTGGCATACTAACTTTTTCATATTCTATAATTCCATTCTGATTTCCAATTTTTTCTGACATCATTTTTATGAATGCGGTTGAGTTTACTTGTATTTTGTTCAGTTGCATTAAACGGTTTCTCCCATTCTTTCGTCCTCAAGCGGAAGTAACTGAAGTTTAGTATGCCAATTTCAGGTAGATTGAAAAATTAGACGAGGGTATTGTGATACATGTTATTTCCGTAGCCTGTACAAAGCATATTCCATGCATTGATTTATGATTGATGATTGACCTATTGAGCAACCATGTTCTGAAAACCGCAAATCTTCTTCAAAAATTTGGTCCATGCTTACCAATGTCTACGTCCACTTATTAGAATTACGTAATTATCTCAGCCAATACAAATATTGGTGCAGAAGGTCATGGATCCTATGCCATTTTTCAAACCTCAAATAAAATGATTGAACACAATTTTTAATCATAATCGAGATTTTTGTTGTGGCTTTTATTTCTTATATGATTGCATGCATGATGATCTAACAAATGCATCATGAGATTGTATGACTTCCGTTTTCTTATTATGATTTTTATTATTAAAAAATTAAAATCCGTCTCTTTAACTAGATTTTCATGGACTTTTTATAGTATACGAAATTTGGAAAGTAAAATGCATATCATTTTTTTGTTCATAAATTCTTTTATTTCAACATTTTTCTCTTTACTCGGTGAACTCGGCAGACGATTAAATAATAATATAATAATAATAATTCGTACTTAAATTTATTGGGTATACAATTGTGATTTTAAACATAATATGGTACACATACAGCTCTTGAATTAGAGTACAAGTACAGTAGGTTTCATGTCATGTTTCTATCTATTTAATAGGTACGGCAGATAATAATAGTTTACATTTACTTTACAATTAGATTACACTAAATTACATTTCACGCCATAGCAGCAGTATAGTAATAGTGGATTGTACATATTAGATTTTTAGACAGAATAAAAGTCTCACAATGTCTTCAACTAGAATCTATCTATCTCTGTTTATTTATTTATTTATCATAATATATAATACGCATATTTACATGATGATGATGATAATCATAATAATAATATTATAATTCATAATATAATACACATGCCTACTTACTACTTATCTACGACTACCTTACCTACTTCATTACATAACATACGAACAAGAACAAGTCTACAAAGTTAAATAATAATGTAATCATGATCAGACCACCTACCGATATAATAAGCCCAGTTCAACGCAGAACCCAAACAGCAATTTTACCACAACTAACAAATTTACTTAACCAACCACACACAACACCAAACCACCGGTCTTCCTTACTTCTTTTAATAAATTGTAGGTTTTTTATAAATTCATCAACACAAGAAGTCAGCATCTTCCTTCATACATGTGTACAAAAGCTAATAATCATCATCGTATAATGCTAACGATTTCAAAATTATGCACAAGTGTATTTCTCTTCACTCATTAAGAGCAATTAAGAACTCACTTCGTCCGTTCAAGCCTAAGCTAATAAGTCCAACTTTTCAATTCAAAAGTCTTAACTAACAATATACGGATTATTAATATGAATACGAACTGATTTGATTGTGTGCTGGACAGCCAGCACTCTCATCACAATGCACAGCAGAAGATATCCGGTGTAAGTATTTAGCGATAAAAAAACAAATTTTTTCTTATGATTATAACATTTTTAAAATTTCACCTAATATTGCAATATCTTTTCATACCTAGCCTTACTTTACTTACTGGTTACAATTTACATCATAAATACACAAATTTTACGCATCTATCATCTATTACGAGTAATAGTATATATCATCAGTTTAAAATATTCAAAAGCATGATTATTTTTTACTCTTTATACCCTTTCTTGGTTATGTTTTGGTTATAGTTTTCAACAATATTTCATAGTATCATAGTGGATATATTTTAATCTGATGATACTAATCTGAGGAGGATTATTTAGACCGTTTCTCTGTAAAATGTACAGCGTATACATACATAAAACATGTTAAGACTTTTTTTGCTAAGCGGTTCAGAGTTTAACTTAATCTTGAAAATCTTAAAATGCGATTTATTTACGATAAAATGAATACAATATTCACTCGAGGTTAAAAGCGATAAAATTCTCGGCTATTTTAATTGATTTCATCGCAGTACTTAAAACCGTTTTATTTAATGAGAGAGGAAAATCATAGTAGGTAGGATAAAAGGTAAAAAGTTGTTGAAGAAACTACCGTTTAAGAAAACGGTGTTATTTATGTCCCACGGTCGGTGGCATTTATTTTATTATAAATATAAAGCCTATAGATAGACAGGACAATTATTCTTAAGAGCAAATGGTCGATTAGATAAATCCGGTGGTTTTTCATAGTATAATATTATGTATTTCCGACATTTGTCGTCTCAATCAGTTTAAGACAATGAGTTACCACTTTGATAAAAGGAAAGTGGTAAAAAATAATAAATTTCTTTCTAATGTAAATGTAAGTAATGGGAGGTAGATGAATTGGCATAATAGAATAATTAGAGGTTTTGAACAATTAAAAAAAGCTGTTGCTAAAATATGAACAAGGTGAAATTTTAATAGACAAAAGAGTTTAATAATTGTTAAATATCAGGGGCAAAATCACGAGTCATCAAAAACACACTTCTCCTGTCACCTCTCTGTCAAGTCAAACGAGCCTAGCATTGACTACACATTGAGTCAGGCAGTGAGGAGATCTTCGTGCTTTCATTTCATACAACACCTACTTACATTTATCTATGTAATATGCAATTAATGATATACTTTTAATGAAATAATTATGAGTGTTGCATTATTTATGTGGAGGATTATAACATAACATCCATTCTCCTCATATGACACTACCATTAACCAGGTTACTCATTGGGGTTAGTTAGACAGGCTTACTTGTTTAAGTTGTAAATATAATTTTTATATGTATTAACCCCATTAATTGCATTCATTAAGTCAATCCTGCATGCACTTTCAAACGAAGATGATTATGATGATGATGAGAGAGAGCTTTATATTATATTACATATGATGATGATGACGATGATCGTCCTTTCTCGTGCTATGTCAAAATTTACTTGTCTTTTTTAAATGTTTTCCTCATGTCTGGCCTAGCCTGGTTTGGTTTAGTTGGTAACTGTCTGTCCTGTCCAACTGTTGATATTTCTGTCCTAATGCCCAATTTTTATGTTTAGCTCATTGAGTTTTTGTTTGTTTATCGTTATACACCACAATAGTACTTGACTTGAGGTTACATACTACTCAAGTACTTTTGCCATACTTTTAAGCCTTTTTTCTTTTGGTTTGTAATGTAATGCAACAATACAGAAACTTTCATTGTTGATATTATTTTACATACCTGTACTTATCGTTGTTTTACCCCAAGTTATTTTCTTGACTAAGCAAGGGGGAAGATAGATAGACTACTCTTGTTAATACATAATTGTGTATTTAGATTTTTAAGTATAGACAACGAAGGAAATAAATAATGGCACTGGATATGGTGATTGACATGCACGCAGACATTTGAAGTAGGTCTTGTAGCCTGGCTGTTGTAGTTGTTTAGAGTTGCAGAATACATTTTTAGCTTTGCAGATGGTAATAAGTAATAGAGGACGACTATCCAACTATCCCCTTGAATGCATATTAATGAAATGATAGATTTAGAACTCGACATCGAGTGAACTCACAACTCTATACCGTTGTCAGTCTTCGACATCGGCTTTTATTCAGGTCTTCTTTGCTGTCACAAAAATGATCTTCTCATTAGGATTCCTTGTGAGATTGCATGTGACAAGAATCCTTCCATGTTGCTATTCCGCTGTTGGCTGTGGTCGACTTGATGAGCTTGTGCTTGATTGATGTATTCTGAATTGCATTGCTTGCTTAAGTTCGATTGAGGGCTGAGGGACTTTTGGAACAACTCGAGTATCACGAAAAATGGGATAAAGAATAGTTAAAATTTTACTGGATTATTTTAAGAGTGATTTAGTCATGGGTTGACACTTGTAAAATATAAAATCTTCACATAAAACTTCACGGTTCACATAAAACGGTCTGTCATCAGAATATAAAGTCATTGACCATATTGTATTTCTGAAGACTGTTTTGGGAGTTTGGGGAAACTAGAGAGTAGAGAGACTTTTTCTTTATCTGACTTAAAGTCAAAGGTTGTCATTGTCATTGTTTCAAGGGTAAGGTGAAGGAGATCATAATATTAGGGTTAAAGACTAAACTTGTCTCTAATATCTCCTTCAGATTTGAGGTTTGATATCCTGTTGTGTCATCCCCATACCCACTGCGGGTGACATGGCATGGGGTGGTAGAGGTGGGGTTGTTACAGAAGATGCCGGACTGTGGGCAGAATTAGCCTCAGACTGACTATTATCATCTTCTTCGTCTTCCTCACTCCCACTTCTCTTATTGCCAGTGCTACTACCCGAGGAGTTGTTATGGGTCTTCACGTGTTTTGACAAATGGTCACTCCTCATGAACCTACATGAAGGAAAAGGAAGGAAATGTTTAATTGGTGCGTTTTGTATTTTTTAACCAGACAAATTATGCTGAACGATGACCAAAAAGGTAAATTTAAAATTTAAAACCCAAGCAGGTAATGAATTTAACAATATGCGACAGAAACAAAAACTGGTGCCAGTTCTTCTGGTGTGGGTGAGATTTTAAAGCCAAAAAACACGAGCATACCGTAGTCGCATATGTTATAAATGGCTGGTACTCTCAATCAGTACTCACCTTTTATTGCATATGGGACAGGCGAACCGTTTCTCACCGGTGTGGGTTCGTAAGTGCCGTTGAAGTTCGTCGGAGCGAGTGAATCGTTTCCCACAGAATAGCCAATTGCACACAAAAGGTCTCTCCCCAGTATGCCATCGTAAATGAGCCTTCAGGTGAGATGTCTTTCCATAGACCTGCAATTTAAACAATTTATTTATGAAACTTCAAGCCTCCTTCACACTGTCATGATAGAAGACATGAATATAATATAAACCAATGTGACATGTAGGCCTTCTGATAAAGTTAAGCATTTATTAGTCCGATTACGGACTATTTCGACCACATTATGTAACTTAAATGGTTTGTATTCAACGTAGATTTAGTATATGTACATTTAAAAGTTATTTTTATAAATTTAGATCGTTATTAACCATTTAAATACCGCAGTCCATTTTCTTATTTAATTCTTTAGCATATTTAAAATTCTTTAATTTTTAACAAATTATATTTTTTAAGGTTAAGAATTTTAGATGGAAAAATTTGAAAAAATTGTACTTAGAT
>JAQFZZ010000562.1:0-16601 GCA_034696405.1 Isotoma caerulea
AAAAATTTCGGGGAGGGTTTTTCCGATCCTGCTAATATAATTTAGCTCCTCCCACGCCCCGCCCCTCCCTATCCCCTAAATGTTAATTTCCGCGTTTCGGGGGGGGGTTTTGACCCTAAAAACCCTAATTAAGCTACGGCCCTGACTTAAGAATACAGACTCAACTTTTTAATCTAAAAAAACTTAATCTATCTAACAATATTATTGATATATATTGCATAATATAAATATAATAAATATATTACATTTATAATATATAAGATTAGCAATCATTACTTTTATGACACTCATTATTAATTAATGCGACAAACATTGCAAAATCATAAAAAATTAGCATGATATAACCTTTTCAAAGATTTGCTGGCCATTTATCAGCTAAAATTTAGATTTTTGTACAAAATTTATTTTGTGTATTGTAAAAGCATTTTAAATACAATTGCATTTAGGCCTCAAAATACAAATGTATTTGAAATACATTTCTATATTTGAAGCTCAAAATACCAAATGCATATTTTTGCCGAGAAATGTTTAAAATACAAAATACATGTATTTTGTATTTTTTAACTGTACTTAAATATTTTAAGTACATTTTGCCCAACCCTGCATAGCCGTAACATCAATCAGATTGGCAAATGACCAATGTAAGTTTCTTTCTTCAAATACAAAAAATAAAACCAAATTAAATTCTAGCTCAAGAAAATGAAAATACGAAAAAGCAATACGCAAATTAACATGAATTTAATATTTTTAAGCAAAGCTACAAAAACCTAAAGTTTACAACTAAAGCCCAGTATTCTGGTGACATTTTTGAATGTAAAATCGACATGAGGGAAATTTTCGCATACTTTTCGCTTTTCGGTATCCTGGTCGCAGAGAAATGAGAGCGAAATTTGTTTCAGTATTCGTGAAAACGAACAATCTATTCTTTTTGCACACACACGACGACCACTATTTCAGCATACACCACACATCATTTATTATTCTTCAAACTCCGCATGGATTATTATCCGAATAAAAAACCAGCGGAACTTGGTTCTTAGCTTAGTTCTTTGCATTGTCTAAAATATTTTTAATATATCTATATCGTGTATTAATAAAGAATGTTCCCAAAATCTCTGGAGGTATTTCTTTAAACTACAGCAAATTAAAATTGTACTTTGAAATTCAAAATAATGCAATTTTTTCCAAATGATTAATGAAGTACGTAAACTTTGTTGGAATTCACTCCTTTATATTTGATGCAAAATTTCTAAGTAAAAGTCGATTTTTTCAGCTAAATTTTCAGATGCTTATGGTGGACATTTTTATGTTAATAAAAACTTGGGAGGTTTCCTCAACGGTTTTAGATGAAAGCTTTATTCGATACGATAGCTAGATTTTCACGAATGAAACGCGTTTAAACCTTGAAATTTAAGACTATAAACAAGTTAAATAAAATGTGGATGGGGTGAGTTGTATGAGTAATACGTTAATTCTGGAAAGCCTTAGTTTTATAGCAGATTGATTTAAAAACATATTACAGACAATCCTTGTTTTTTATTTAATGCTTGCAAATTAAACTTTAAGATTGGGTTTAATGTTTAATATTAAGAAATACTTTATTTTAATTAATTTGCATATTTCAACATTTTCAGTACCAACTGTTTCTTAGTTCATGAAGTATATAATAGAGAGAATAGAGACTACATGTCGAAGCAATTTCAATTAATTTAAAGGTTTGCAGAATCCTCTAGTTTTTAGAATCTCAGGACAAACATAATCATTTTTTTCGTTTTTCTCACATTTTATAGGACCCGGGCACTCCGCAGTAATTGGACACTCCATACGTTGTTGATCCACCATCATTGTCACAAAATCAAATGGGGGTGGGCACATTTCTGCAGGCATGCAACGGATATTGCTACTCAAACGCGATGAAAAACAAAATCTGTCTGGCTCTCTGGTTGTACTGGTCACTTCAGTAGTCGATGAGACACTTGACAAAGACAAAGTAGTTGGAGAAGCTGTCGGATCCACATCTATAAAACTGCAGATCAGCGGACGAATGCGAAGGTTGACTGGCAAGTTATACCGTGGTTTACATGTATCTAAATAACATAAAAACTAACTCATCATTTTGAAAATTATATTATTACAACAGTTCAATCAAAGCTTTCAAACACAATCCAAAAGTCAGTCTAGTCTAACCTAGTGACTTTACCCATGCTCCGTCTCTATCAGATGGAACTTTTAACATATGATTTTTTTTGGTTTAAACTATGGTATACTAAACTAAACTAATCCATGCTATCAAAATATTGTGGTTTCGATTCCATCAATTCAAGTACAGTTCAATTTTGCAACAAAACGTTTAAATAGATGAAATTTAGTAATATATTTAGACGTACGTTAGATTGACAGCATTTTAAAAATAACTATATGTATTATATGTACTAATATATGTAGCTTATTAAAAATTTTGCAGTACCGTGTGCCAGAGATATGTATTACTCTATAAATAATAATGCTGCTTTGAACTTACGCTGAAAGAATTCGTATCCAGCTTGATTTAGTTTCAGGAATATACCATGGGTTGTATGCAAGCGAAGGGTAACACTGACTATCATAAACAAACTAAAATAAACTACGTTCATTCTAAAATTTTCAAAACAAGAGTTTAAAACAAAATCTGTTTGGAAATTTTCGGTTTTATGAATTCAAAATTTGAAAGGTGTTCAAAGCAAGGCTCTGAAACTAGAATACAAGATTAAGTAGTTTTGAATGATTTTTGATAGAAATGAACACTGCCTTTTATACTAAGTGTCATAATAGTAATATGGTCATTTATAGATCATAAAAAACATGATACGGCAATAATAAAAGTTTTCATTTTGTAACGAAACTACTTAATGCACGTCCGGTTGCAATTTGTACACTGGTTTGCCCCCGATTTCGATACAATATGTGATTACAAATGCCGGATTATTACTATGATTTATTTGTTGGAAAATAGGGTTGTGTTTATCAGTTTATGTATTTTTCAGGCAATACTGAAAATTTGTGTTTACCGAATACTGCCTAGGCGCCATCTTATATGCTAAAAAATTCAGGAAATTCATATTAAATCTCAATAAACCATATACAGTACGGGTGTAACCAAGTAGCGTGAGCTGGACATTTGAATTGTATTTGATTTAGTAGTTTCAAACAAAACAACATTTTGAAACGATATTTCGAATGTCTGTCAAATCTTATTTCGACCAACTCTTCATGACCTATCAAAATATGAAAAAATTGAAATTCGACATTTGACCTTGTTTTGTGACCTTAAAGGTCATCATAGACTGATAGTTTCCTATCTCATTTTGGTCTACTCGTCAAGACCTATCGAAATATATAAAATTTGAAGTTTGACCTTTTTTGAGCTTTGACCTCATTTTGTGACCTTAAAGGTCATCCTAGACTATCAGTGTTCTATCTCATTTTAATCTACTCTTCAAGACCTATCCAAATATATAAAACTTGAAATTTAACCTTTTTTTACTTTTGACCTCGATTTGTGACCTCCCTGACCTTGTAGAACAAAAAAGGTTATAACAGTTGGATGTCTGACGTTTTGTAGATATAAAATAATGCATCACATGATTTTTATGAATTTTGCGCCCCGGTGCGCGCATAAGCGCGACCAGTGCGCTTTGTTGCAGCGTGCTGATTTGCAATACCAAAGGTAATATTGACCTAACCAGTCTAACGCAAAGAACCGCATGTCAAAAGGTCAATCCATTCCTGAGATAAATTGGGTGACGGACAGACAGACCGACGGACGGACAGACCATTCCCATAAAGTAGCTAACGCTACTTAATAATTGTTGAAATAAATATGTCGTTCTTGTATTTAATACGGTCAACACATTGCGAATGATATTCCAGAAATACTGTCAGATTGCACAAAAATTAATCAAAACTGCCTAAACGTTGTCAAATTTAATGTCGCAATACTATGCTTGATTGTAAAAGCGATCAAATATCCTTTATCACCTTACATTAATATTTTCCCGGTTAGCGGGTAGTCTAACTGTCAGCAAATCTAAACTTTCATGCATATAAAAATTTTTGTTTTAGTTTGTGTCAATAAAACCAAATACTAAATAAAATTACTTTATCCTAGTTTAACATTTGCACACGCAACACTTTGCACCGATATCAAAATTGACAAAAATGCTAACGCTTTCACATTCCCTTAACGAGTTAATTTTTTATTTAATCGTACAGTGAGGTCGAGTGTATTAATATCATCAAGTTCATAGCACGACTCTTTCATAGCAATGCGTTAAAATTAGATGAATTAAAATTTAAATTTTGATAGATGTCGAATTCATAGCATAAATGGTTTCTGGTTTCATAGCATAACCATTTATTAGCAGTCAAATTCATAGGGTATCTTTTTTATTATAACAAGCCTTGGTAAAATTATTTGAAGAAGGAATAATTCACCGTGTTATGAACAATATGAACATTAATAACAAATAGAACGACTTTTGAATAGTTTGAAAATTAGGCAAGTGTGTTTAGGTTTGGAAGGGAGACAGAAACAGGTTGCAGGCATCGTTGTCTACAGACTTCAGAAGAAAAAGTTCGAAATCGACTATTTCAACTGCAGAAGTGGTTCAAAAATTTCTAACAAGGGACATAATATGAAGTATGATTTTAGTTAATATCCTGTCGCTATGAAAAGTACTGCCATGTAATTTTCGCTACGAACGGTGTGGCATCGTCGTGCCGTCATTTAAGCAAACCGAATTCGGAAACTTAGATAATTTTTTATCAAGTTGCAACAACTTTTTAAACGTTGACATTCTGTCCTCATGCTGCAACACCCATTTTTAAACGTTGACATATTGACATTCTGTCCTCCGGTTGCAACACCTTTAGTTGAACTTAAAAAATTGGAGTTGCAACTTGAGACACTCTGTGCACGTGCAACCCTTGCGTGACCCCTTACAAGTTGCAGTCCGAAGTCCGAAAGCAGGTGTTGCAACCTGAGAAAAATGTCTGAGTCTTATTTGGACTGTTGCAACTCAGTTGCAACTTGGTGGAGAAACTCAAAGTGTTGAGGTTGCAACGAGTTGCAACCAATGTTTTTTCTAAGTTTTTTTCGTGTCTGCCCCATCTTCTACACCCCAACTTATTTCAAGTGTTATTGAACCGTTAATTTTGTCATGTGAATGGGATGTTGTTTTATCATTATAATTCAGAAATTTAATTTAAGCATGTTAAAAGAGAAATTTCTTGGCTCTGCCTGTCCACGGTGACTTTAATGGTCGTAAGGAGACGCCCTTTTGGCCCTAAAATCCCTACTCTCTGTCGGGGGTCCCAAAGGGAGTAGGGGATTACTTATATTGATGCCTATGGATGGGGAACGAGTCGTGAAGTCATTGACCTTCTTTGCTATCTACGTAGCTGCTACTTTGGAATTTGGATTGGAATCTGCTGACTCTTTTCCGTTGATTTCTTGGTTACATCATATGCAATAAAAGAAGCTATTTTTACATAATGGGTTAATAAACTGCCGATGTGTTGAAAAATCTATCTTGTTAAAGTTTTAGTATAGTAAAATATATTTTCTCCGAATATGACCCCGACCCCCACTAGACTCCCCTGAGATCACATGAACTCAGCGGTCGTTAAACTTGATGGAAAGACTGTTGTGTAATTTTTTGTCAAAAGGAGTTATTATTCTGCTGTTTGTTATGATTTGACATAAAGTATCTTCTAAATTATCTTTATTCATTAAAATGATGAATTGGACTTAAATTTTCAATTAATAAGGGTTTGTTTTTTATTTTATTAAGAATTTTTATAATATTTAATTCAAGCTGTGTAAAGTATAAAGTACATACATGTATGGATGCCGTGTGCTACCGGGTGGAAAGCCCCCCTTTATTGTATACTGTTGTTTCGGTTAAAAATTATATTTTCTTTGTTAAATCTCATCTACAATTTCTAGAAATAGTGATGTCTAATTAATCTTAATAGTAATAAGATGTTTAATTCAAGCTGTGTAAAGCATAAAGTTTATATATGGATGCCGTTCGCTACCGGGTGGAAAACCCCCTTTATTGTATACTGTTTTAAAATTTGTATTTTAAATGTTGGACGATAAATAGTTTATTGAAAAACTATGGAAACTGCCAGTGCTAATTGTTTGACCAGAGTTTTCATTCAAATGCACTTTGTTATGTTAAACTGATTTCAGGATTTATCGTTGTTTATTCACTGTAGTGGTTAAAATTGTAATTCATCTTAAATATTTTGTGTCGCTCTATAGGCCAACGGCCCCAAAAGGGTGTGTCCATAAATTCATTCATTCATTCAATTCAAACTTTTGAGTGTGACAAGCAAACCTTGAAATCAACCCAAAAGATATGGTACCTAGTCTTTTACAGGGGCAAGGAGCAGACTTCTGTAACTAATATTAATTAACATTTTGCAATATGTCCAATACAATATTTTAGCTTTGAAAACGTTTGGAAAGTTTTAAATTTTAATTTATGGAATAAGTTTAAATTCTAATACCTAAAATTCGTTTATAAACCATTGTTTAAAAAACAAATTTTTTAGACCTCAAAAAATTAACTGCACAAGCGTACAAAAAAATTATCTCGAAATTAATCCCACTGGGATTAACGGGATCATTAGGACTGTGGGATTAATGATTAATTTAATATAATTTTGGATAAGGATTAAGGACTAATTAGATGGAATTTTATAATCGGAATTAAGGATTAAGGATTATTAATCCTTAATCCAATTTTTCATTCCATTAATCCTTTACCCGGGATTACTCAGCTCTGCTATACTTGTTGTTTGACTTTTTGAAGTCTATTGCCGATATTTAAGTTTGTTAATTTTAATAACTGTGGTGTAATTTACCTCCCGAAGGGCACCACTTGTATAAGTAAATAAATAAATAAATAACTGTCCATTAATTTTTTTGTCCACTGTTTTGGCTGTCCATAATTTTGAATGTCCATTAAAAATTTCGTCCATTATTTGCGCTGTCCATTATTTGCGATGTCCATTATTTTTTTGTTCATTAATATGACATCCACGCTGTCTTTGTCCACATTTTGCCCGGCTCCCGAATTGAATCCAAAACAAGTAGAAAAACTACATTTTGAATAAAAATTGTTTTATTTTCTTTTATCGTATCATTTTTTTATCCCAAATGTATGCGAATCGGTTGGAAATTATAAATCAATTGGTAATGTTCGACTCCCTTTTTTAAATTTTGTGAATTTTAAGCTTTCAAGTGAATTTTTAAGAGTAATATGTATTTTTTATTTTCAAATGTATTCATATACATGTATTTTGTATTTTCAGATGTATTCAAATACATGTATTTTGTATTTTCAGATGTATTCAAATACATGTATTTTGTATTTTCATATGTATCCAAATACATGTATTTTGTATTTTCATATGTATTCAAATACATGTATTTTGTATTTTCATATGTATTCAAATACATGTATTTTAAAATGTGTTGAAATATTTGAAATACATGCATTTTGTATTTTGACACCTGTTTAAATATTTGAAATACATGCATTTTGTATTTTGACACCTGTTTAAATATTTGAAATACATGCATTTTGTATTTTGACACCTGTTTAAATATTTGAAATACATGCATTTTGTATTTTGATACCTGTTTGAACATTCGTGTATTTTGTATTTTGACACCTGTTTAAATATTTGAAATACATGCATTTTGTATTTTGACACCTGTTTGAACATTCGTGTATTTTGTATTTTTACACCTGTTTGAACATTCGTGTATTTTGTATTTTGACACCTTTTTCAAGATTCGTGATTTTGTATTTTGACACCTTCTTCAAGATTCTTGTATTTTGTATTTTGACAACTTTTTCTAAGCTTCGTGTATTTTGTATTTTGACACCTTATTCTAAGCTTCGTGTATTTTGTATTTTGACACCTTTTTCTAAGCTTCGTGTATTTTGTATTTTTGCACCTTTTTAAGCTTTTTAAGTTCTGTATTTTGGATAAATTGCGGAAAATGTACTTAAAAGGCAAAAGTATTTTGCGCCGATGACAGGATTTAGTATTTCACACGCATATGTATTTTGCTAAACCCTGATAACTATATCAACTAAAATTACAATGTGTATCAAAATAAATATATAAGTTGCTCATGAAAAAAAATATCTGTGTATTATACAGCGCGTGACAAAAAAAGTGCAGGTCCAGGAATCGCATGTTAATTGGTTTTGTCCAAATTACAATTGCTACGTTAATATCTGACCTACTGAGATATTTCATAGCTCATTTGAAAGGTACCCAACTAAATTGTCTATAGAGATGTGATGCCTGCCCATGCCCTGGGCATTAAGGCATTTTGGGCATGCCCAATTTTCCCTATTTTCCCGGCATATAGAATTTGGGCATTTTGGGCACTTTGATTTTGCTAAAAAAGGAAGGAAAGTTGACTATATTTTTCGTTTTTTTACAAAACACTATCGTATTTTTAACATTTTTAAATTTAACTTCAATGTTTATGATGTTGAAGTTAATTACACTTTACAAATGCTCCTTGAACATCAGTGCCTTATGTTCTTAGGGAATATAAACGAAATGCCTAAATTGTTTTCTACTTTTTTTGGAACAATTGGATAATCTGCCTTGATTGGGCATTTTGGACATTTTGGGAACTTAAAGGGCATTTTGGACATGCCCGGCATTTATGAGAAGGGCACGGGCATTTCACATCTCTAATTGTCTATACGCACAGCTGTTTTTGTTTTTGGTGCGACCCCAACTGACTCTGCTGGAATTTTTTAAAAGAAGTAACTATGTGGTTAGGTGTTGGAAACGATGTGTTCACATATCATACACTTGAGTCAGTTAACCATTCAACTATCGTATAATCAATCTAAAAATTAAACCTCACTACTGTGTACTGCATATTATTAAAGAAGTTTATTTCAAAAAAGTTTCTACTTCATTGAAAATAAGCAAAAAAAACAGTTGCAAGAATTTTTGTCCGCAGGTAGCATTTTCAAAAACTGTATCAAGTCAACATGTCTTGGTGCAAAGTTGAAGGCAAAATGTTTTAGTTAATGCAAAATGCACCAAAAAGCTTGCAAATTGGCCTTTATATTTGATTACATAAACTTTTTATCTACTCCGCTTAACTCCGCTTTCAACTTACTTTTTATTTATTTTTTGTTCTCCGCTTCAGCTCTGTTTTACAAAGGTTTATTATTCAATCGATCAATTTTAAATTCAGATTCAGATCGCGAAAGTCGAAATAAATTCAATTCTGAAAGTATCCAAATTTAATTCATACGAAAATCGTTTCTGGATTTATTTACACATAACACTTTGAGGGTTTGAAACAAAATCTGTTGAGAAATTTTCAGTTTCGTGAATTTTAAATGTATAGTTTCAGCAAAGGGCTTAAATTAAAATTAAAGGTTGAACAGTTTTGGTAATGATTAATCTACATGAACGAGTTTCACAAAAGAACAAAATAAATGGACAGTTCTAAGAACACGAAACTGTTTAGATTAATGACTTAATAACTTCATATATTGTAATTTTTTGTTTTTGATTCAGTCTCTAAAGAAAATTAAAAAAAAATGTTTTCGTAATTTAAATTTATAAATATGACTCAGTATTATTCTTAAAGCACAGTTCAAGTTCACTTCTACTGATGTAATGAACATTTTTAGGTGAAATAAAAGTTCAGACGATTTTTTCATAAGTTTTAAATAAGAGTTTTCATTGTTTGAAAAATGTTCATGATAAATATAATGAGCGGCATTTTAACTAAAAAATTTAAAAGGATTCAAAAGAATAAAAATATCTGAAAAAATCATTTCTGTAGTTCCTACCTTCGATACTTGGCATCGTTTATAAATGGTGTGTGTGATAAAATGTGGGAGGGAGTGTGCTATACGGGTACCATTTATACGTTGCGTTGTTAGTAGTCTTAGTAGAAACACTTAGTCTCATATTTATAGTCTTAAAGGGCATTATGTAAAATAAATGAATGAATCTAACTAACAAGTTTAATCTTTCTTTATTACGTGCAAATTAAGCTTCAAAATGGAAATTAAATAATTGAAAATATTCTATTTTATTTGATTTTACAAACATCCATAATTTTCACAAACAGCTATTTCATAAAATATATGATTGAGAATACAAATCTCAGCAATTTCAATTAAAATAAGGGCTTGCAGAATCCTCTACCTTTTAGAGGCGGAGGACAAAAGTATTGATTTTTATCATTTTTATCACATTTCACAGGACCAGGACACTCTAACTTAGGCATTGAACACGTAATGCCTGGTTGTGTATCCGGCATCATTGTCACAAAATCAAAAGGAGATGGGCAAATTTCTGCTGTACCAGAAGCACTGCAAGGAATCGTAGTACTAAACGGCGAAGAAAAACAAAATTTGTCTGGGGCTTCTGTTGTGCTCGTCATCACAGTAGTTGAACTAGTTGAAGAGACAGTTGCAGTTGACGTAGACAAAGTCGTTGGAGCAGTAGTTGGTTCTAGATGAAGAAAACTGCAGATGAACGGGCGAAAATTTATGGGAAATTGTGGATACCGAGGTTTGCAAGTATCTAAATTGAAAATAATGCTGACTTGTACCAATTGTTAATTATACATTATTTATTAATAAAACAATCAGACAATTGATACTTCAAGGTTTTATGAGCAAATTAAATCCTAAATTAAATCATGTAAACAAGTTGAATGTTAGCACATCGTATAATATGGCATAAATTGTTAACGCTTTATGTAACTGATAAAAGTTTAGAGAAGGTTTTATTGAATTGAATTTGAACACAATTCGTCCACGCGAACGCTATTGTGATACTATAAACTGTAATATTGCTTTGGTAATAGGAATATCTCTTATGTGTTGGGCATATGTATATTTTAAACGAATTGTATGCATACCTTTATAATATTAAATGGGTTTTAAGACTTTATCTTCTTGTAACTCTACTCTATAATCGTTAAGTTCAATTAAGCAGTTTAATTTTTACAGGTTTTCTTAAAATTCAAAAAATTAAAGTGAACGGAATAACAAAATGAGAATATAAGGAGAAAAAAATGCATTTGTACTTCGGGTCAGAGTGTATTTTTTTCTAATAAAAACTAATAGCATGACCATTTTTAATTACAAAACTATTTTCCATCCTTATTTCAAAAATTTAAATTAAGGTATTATGATTTTTTATGTTTGACTTGATTTTAATGTTGGACAATAGGAAGATTTTAATGTTATGCCGTTCAAATTTTAAATTGGTTTGTCCTATTAAAATTAATTCTGAAACGAAAACATTTTTAAATGAAATGGAAGACTTCTATTTTTGATTGAATCGCAAATTGAACTATACTAAAATAAAGTACTATAACACAAATTTTACAAGATATTGCATTTACCAAAGTATTATTACAACACAATTTTTAAAAAAGCAAGATTGCTTTGAACTTACGCTGGAAGAATTCGTAGCCAGCTTGGTTAAGTTTGAGGAAAAAACCATCTGTTGCCTGCATGCTAAGGATAACAATGAGTACAAAAAGTAGACCCAATTGCCCTTTTTTCATTCTTAAATTTTAGAAGGACACTTTTTGAGAAATATTCTATTGAATTTAAATTTGAAAATTTGTTTAATGCAAAGAACTGGAATTACAGTTTAAGATTGTAGTTTGAATGATTTAAAGTCTTCATGTGCGCTGCTTTTTATACTACATTGCAAATTAGTATCACTCTGGATAATTTGTACAAACGCTATGTAAAACATTTTATGACAACTATAAAATGTTTTTATCCTGGCCTAAAACTATTTTATGCAAGGCACGTCCTGTACCAGTTAGGCCAGTTTCTTCAGATGGAGCCCGAATTTCTAAGTATTATGAAAGCTTATTTGGGTTAAGTATCATGATTTATTGGTTTAAAAGTCGGTTCCGGTTTTTGAATATACACTTTGTTCTAAAAATGCAGCGTCGAAGTTACAAAGAAATCTGTATTAAAACTAAAATAAAGCTCACAGTTTAGCTGATATGAATTATACGTAACTTTGTATTTGAAATTTCTGAAGGAAAGTTTAGCTTTTTATCTTCTCCATTTTAGATTGCATTAATCCTCTTGCTTGCATATGCAAGGTGGTGAATAAGGTGTACGGAGAAAGGGTCGAAACGAGGAGCGTCGAAAATCAAAAGGTTCTAAAAAAAGGGTCGAATGAAAAAGCGTCGAAGAAAAAAAAGGTTCGAAGGTCCAAAGGGGATAATTTTTTATGAAAACATCTCAAATTTTAATTACATTTTTTATACCAGGTATTAACAACAATTATAAATAACAATCAATTTCTGTTCCTTTTCGATCTTCGTACTGTGTCCGGGTTGTCTGATTTACGCCTCCGTTTCCGATTAGGTAAAGGTTCGGGTTCCTGTACTTCAGGCAAAAGTACAGGCATTTCTGAAGGCCCTGCTTGGTCTGAACTTTCGACTGGAGATATTTCCCTGTCTCTAACTGAAGCAACAATTTGAGTGTTTTCTATGTCTTCTTCCTGTGTATCGCTATTTACAGGGACTGTCACTGTGTCATCTGTAGTCAATAAATTGGCTTTGGGTTTTCTGTGCTTAGTCATATTGTGAGTAATTCCACGTAAGAAATCTTCGGTAGTTTTTTCGTCATATCCCTTAACTAAAGTGACTATTCGTTCGTTAAGACGAACATATCTTTCGACAATCAATTTTCTAGATCCTGCTACTCCATCCTCATTATCATATACACTGTATATTATACAGTAAACTCTTGTTCTTGTTTCAAAAGTTTAATGAGTTTATAAGTGGTACTCCAAGAAATTCCGAACTTGTCCATACCTGTTGCACTATTAAAAAAACTAATGAAGAAAAATAACATAAAATCCAGAGAGAGAGAGAAAGAAAGATAACAGCCCAAGACATAAATAATGTGATTAACTTACATATCGAATGAATGATAAAGAAATCTAGATAATAGTAGATTAATGAAGAAATTATGCAAATTAGACCCTTTGGACCTTCGAACCTTTTTTTTCTTCGACGGTTTTTCATTCGACTCTATTTTTGTTAGCACTTTTGACTTTCGAACCTTTGGTTTCGACCCTTTCTCCGTGAATCTCCTAAATGTTAGAGGAGCAATTTGAATTCAAATGTTAACGATTAATTTCAAGAAGTTTTCTAGTCATATTCCAAATATCTATGCTTCCAAGCTAGAGCCGTAGCCGTGCCCGAAGTTTTTGGACCCATTAAATGTTCTAGACAAACAGTAACAATACTTTAACAAACAAAATGTTGATTAGTCTTTATAACTGTTATACATATACTTTTTAGAAATATTTTACAATTTTATGAAATAAAAGTTTTCACGCATTACGATGACAATTTAATTGCAAATGGATCTCGGTCATGGCCTCTTAAATGAGAGTTATGATTATTATTCTCGTTTTAATGATTTGGAAGCTTTAAGTATTAACTCACTTCAGCAACAAGACCATATTAAATAGGAGTTTAAAAGTTTATTGCCAATAATGCAAGCAATTACTTTGAATAGGTTAAAGAATAGTCAGCAAATCTGAACTTTGTATCTTCTATGCTGTTAAAGTCATTAATCTACCAAATTTACCAACTATATTTTCAATGACTTAGTTATTCCAAATACGATTGAACAATGCAATAAAGTTTGCCGTTTTCTTAATTCAATTTCAGAATGATTTTATATTCTGCTAACTCGTTGCTCCACTTTAGATTTGTGTTACCAAGCAAAAGCACAAGCCTTATTTCGAATTCCGCTCAAAATGTTTACAGTCCCACAATTAACTTCTACATTTAAGAAATAGAATGCTCTAGATTAATTCGTAGGAATTGATTTCTTTTATTTTCGATCAATCCATAAAATGCTTACAATTCAAATGAATACAATAATCAGATTACTGATCTCTATCTTGTATGGATAACTCCTAGTTAAGTAATGTATGGAGCAGACCTCAATCTATCTTTGTGTGCATTTCTATCTTTGTCCTCAATCATATGCCTACTTTTTTCTAACCTCAACGCCATAAAGGACGTTCAACGGTTTCATTTCAAAACGCTCCAAAATACCCCCTACCATTCTTGTATTTTTTTATTTTTATCTCATGACAGGCATCTTTTATGAAAAAATACTGCATTTTTCTTATATTGGCAGTCATAATAATCGGATTAACTCTGGCGTATCCAGAAACGGGCTATGGGAGGGGCTTAACCTATCCCTATGATGTTAATAAGCCCCTCCCATGCTCCGCCCTTCCCAATACTCTCGATGTTAAATTATGGGGTCTAGGGGGGCTCAAGCCCCGAAAGCCCCACCCCCCGTGGATACGCGCCTGGATTAACTATTAACATCGTATAACCCCAACTGAATAGAGATCGTAGAGAGATAGAGATTAATATCCACAGAAGAGAGATCTGTTATCCAACTTCCTATGAACTATGAGAGTGTCTAGAAAGGTGTGAAGGAAGTCTGGTTATCAATTTATAAATCCTGTGCGTTTTTTTTCGTACTGTCCCCCATAAGCTAACCTAGGAGTTGCCCTGGATAGGTGTGAACATGGGCAGGACAGAACGGATAGCTTATGGGTAGGATAGGAAAATTGCTATCTTACCCATAATTTGCAAACCTATCCAGGGCAACTCCTAGGTTAACTTGGGGGGGACAGTACTTTAGACAATCAATAGTTTAATTGTTTATAGGGCCGTAGCTTAATTAGGGTTTTTGGGGTTAAAGCCCCTCCCGAAATGCGAAAATTAACATTAAGGAGATAGGGAGGGGCGGAGCGTGGAAGGAGTTAAATTATATTAACAGCAGGATCGGAAAAACACTCCTCGAACTTTTTTCTGGCTACGGCCCTGATTGTTTAATATAATAAATAAAAGGAATAAAAAAGTGTGTCGGACGCATTCTTAAGTGTGTCGGACTCATTTTAAAGTGTGTCGGACTCATTCTAAAGTTTGTCGGACTCATTTTAAAGTGTGTCGGACTCATTCTAAAGTTTGTCGGACTCATTTTAAAGTGTGTCGGACTCATTCTTAGGTGTGTCGGACTCACTGTAAAGTGTGTCGGACTCACTGTAAAGTGTGTCGGACTCATCCTAAAGTGTGTCGGACTCATTCTAAAGTATGTCGGACTGACTCTAAAGTGTCGGACTCATTCTAAAGTGTGTCGGAGTCATTCTAAAGTTTGTCGGGAGGTCAAAGGTCAAATTTCAATTTTTAAGTGTCGGACTCATTCTAAAGTTTGTCGGACTCATTTAAAAGTGTGTCGGACTCATTCTTAAGTGTGTCGGACTGATTGACACACTTTAGAATGAGTCTGGCACACTGTAAAATGAGTCCGACACACTTTAACATGAGTCCGACACACTTAAGAATGAGTCTGACACACTTTAACTCGAGACCGACACACTTAAAAATGAGTCTGACACACTTTAGCATGAGTCCGACACACTTTAAAATGAGTCCAACACACTTTAGAATGAGTCCGACACACTTTACAATGAGTCTGACACACTTTACAATGAGTCCGACACACTTTAACATGAGTCCGACACACTTAAGAATGAGTCCGACACTAAAAAATTGAAATTTGACCTTTGACCTCATTTTGTGACCTTAGGGGTCATCGTACACTATAAGGGTCCTATCTCATTTCGATCTCCTATTCAAGAACTATCCAAATATGTAAAATTTGAAATTTGACCTTTTTTGACCTTTGGGGTCATTCTAGACTAAAAGTGTCCTATCTCATTTCGATCTCCTATTCAAGAGCTATCGAAATATGTAAAATTTCAAATTTGATTTTTTTTGACCTTTTGTGACCTTAGGAGTCATCCTACACTATAAGTGTCCTATCTCATCTTGTTCCACTCGTCAAGATCTATCCAAATATATAAAACTTTAAGAAAAAAATTTTTTTTCCCTATCTTTAACATTGGGTCAAAAATTTGACCTTTTTTGTGACCTTGGGAATGGTCCTACAGGGCCCTTCTGCGAACTTTTCCAAGCTATGGGGGTCTCGAGCAAGTGTACGAAATTTGAAGTCAATCGGCAAAAGCGTTCGAAAGTTATCGTGCTCACAGACGGACAGACAGACGGACGGATGGACACGAACGTTCGCATAAAGTGCTTTCGCTTCGCTCCCGCACTTAATAAAGAGCATTATGTGAACGGTAGTGGTGTCTGTCCGTCTGTCTGTCAGTCCGTCCGTCGCCAATTTATCTCAGGAACCAATTGACGTATTGACATCTGTTTTTTTGCGTTGGATTCAGTTTTTTTCAAGGACCTAGGGGATTGAAATACAGCGCCCTACGACGAAGCGCCCCAGTCGCGCTTTTGTGCGCCCCGTGGCGCAACATTCATAAAAATCATGTGATACATGTTTTTATATCTAAAATTTATAAAAATTTCAGTGGTGCTGGCCGTTTTTGTTTTACAAGGTCAGGAAGGTCACAAAATGAGGTCAAAGTTCAAAAAAGGTCAAATTTCAAGTTTTATA
>JAQFZZ010000563.1:0-16593 GCA_034696405.1 Isotoma caerulea
AATAATAAATCTTCTCAATGACTGTAACAGAGTTAAGTAAAAATGAGCCTGTAGCATAGATTTCTTACAGTATACTTTCACCACTTCTTCCATTACATTAGTATGTGTGCTAATACTGTCCTAAGACGATGATAGTAACTCCTGTAGAACTAAACTAAACCCAAAGTAATCTTCCCATCTCGTCTCACTCCAATTCCATAGTAAAAAATAAAAGTTTTTTTAAGAAGAAAAGGGACTGAACTATGTAATAAGAAGAAATAAAAGGCTTTCTCTTCGTCTTCAGAAAGGAGACAGAAAGAGAGAGAGAGAGAGAGCACGGAGGCAAGGATGATAGTTGCTAAGATAGTGTCTGTGTTCCATCCACTCTACCCATGGAATGTCTACTCACTGTCCTCCTCTTCAAGAAAGACCTATTTTTTCTGTCTCATTTTCTTCTTCTTCTTCTTCGTCTGACAAAAACAAGACAGAGAAAATGAGGTGATGAAGAAGAACTAAAAAAATAAGAAAATAGCTCGTCCTTAATGTAATCTCTCTTTTTTATTCTATCAAATACGTAAAAGCACAAACTTTCTCTTTTTCACTCTGCACCAGTACTAAAATAAGCCCGTATGGGTAGTATAGACTAAAAAGTTTATTTTATTTTATTTTTTTTACTCATACGACATCATGCCATACCAGACCACCATCATCATTCATTATATCCCTGTTTGATAAGACCTCTAAAATGTGCAGTAAATTTCTGAAAAGAAAAATTTTAACTTTTTTTATCATAAATTTACTAATAGGAAAAGCTCGGTAATGAATAAAAATTTAAAAAATTTGAATAACAATTAATGTAAAGAAATTTAAATTCATTGCAAAACCATTAGTAATTATAATGTAAGATTTATCTAATTTACCTCTGTTTTGGAAAATATTCGAAAAAATATTTAGTATATCTTTAACCTTTAAAGATTGTTTTCTTATTTAATGAGTTTACACCTGGGAAACAAGTTACACCTCACCAAGCCAATGTGAGCCTTATATCCAACCTGCATCACCCAAATTACATTTAATTGGCTTCAGTATCTTACTTAGTCGAGTTAGTTTTATTACTTCCATCCAAATTCCTTAGAAATAAGGATTTGCTAAGTATCAAAATAATTACATGTCCTGTTATTCTCTTGCATCGAGTCTTATGTTCCTTCCCCAACAGAAGAAAAAGAAAGGTAAAAGAAACAAATTAAATATTTTACTCTAGAGAGTAAATAAGATATTAGAATATTGTAAATAATCATATAATATAATTAGATATGAGGTTGCTGAACACTTATTCCCAGTAGGTCCTCCGGTACTCGACTCCTCAATACTGAATATGTAATCATAATGTAATGTAAATGGGTAAAAAAACGAAATTGGATTTTCTTCACGTGTTTAAAACATCAATCATGCAATGAGATTAAAGAAGTAAAAAGCTTTTGAGAAGAGAGGATTGAACAATTTATTTTATTCAAGGAATTTATTTACCGACGAGACGACAAAAAAGATAAAACATACCAGTGCCTATAATATGCAGCATTCAATCCAATGTTTTTGGGTATTTGGCTATAGTAAATAGTAAGTACTAAAAAAAGAGTTGAATCACTGAAGAAGAGTCAATCCTCATTCCAATTCATCAGAATAAGGAAATTCTCAATTCAGCCGATGATCGTGTGAGCACACTTTGCTTACTTACTTTCTCCGCAAAGCAAACCCGTGAATGTCTATGATGATAGGATTACCCTAATGGAAATTTAGGTACTTTACTTAAAGGTAAAGTGTCTAAGTAAGATATTGTATTAGAACTCGATCATTATCGATACGCCTTTTGAATACTAACAAGTTCAACTTAATTCAAATACCTTTTACTTTTTACAAAATTTCCACTTCTACTTGAAATACGATTATTTAAATGGCAACTGCATTATTCCATTTCTTTATAATAATTTATTTCAAAATGTCACAATGAGTCTTAGAAGAATTTACATCAGCCATCCGCCTGCCGTCGCGTACGGTATCAATAGTGAAGAAATTAAGTAGAAGATTTGATAAAAAAAATTATTATTATTATGAAAGGTTTTAGGTTTGGCTTAAGAAGAAGGAAATGACGGTGACATACACTACACACACAACCGGGCTAATGTCGTCGATGTGTCTTCCTATGTATTTCTCTTTCTGGGTGGCAAGGTAGATCAAATTTACTATACCGGGTGAGTTAGTAAGTCTCAAGTAAAGTAAGTAAAGTAGTTAAGTTTCTTCTTGTAGAGGAATAAGAAGGGATAAAGAAGGAGATGGATTTTGAGAGGAAAGGTTCTACTAGTGGAAGAAGCAGTCATAGCTGAAATTACTCTTGTTTAATAATTTCCTGAGTAAAATTATTGCAAGAGGTGACAATAAATTTGTCCCATCAGGGTTTGTGGTGGGAGAAAGACAAGGCGAGCCACCCTTTCATCTAAAATCTCAATAAATAAGGAAATGGTCTCATCTCACAGAATCTCTTCTTCTTCTCCTTGAGGACCGACTTGTTCAATATGTATCACTCAGAAACACATTAGAAACTTCCGAGAGTCTTCTCTAGAGTATCAAAATATTATATTATATGAATGAACGTTATTTTATAAGGATAAATTCTTCTCTTCTATCGAAGCATAATAATATTATACGAGGAAAAGAGAGTAACTAACTAACAACACCTTCCAACCATAAATCCACCTTCCCACATACACATGGAATGGAACGTAGTGTCTTTATTTTTATTTGTACACCTTAACCCTTTCAAGAAACTGTTCCATTTGCCTCTGTCTCACAAAACTTGTTCTCTTCTCGAATTATTTTATGAATTATATCCCCACGGGACTCCCATGTTTGTTTTCTCTAATCGTCTGCAGACAGAGAAGACTGTGGCAATCGAACTTGTTAGCTATTTACCACTCACACTTCTAAATTACCTACATTTAACTATATATATAAGCTGTATAGAGAGTAGAGGCAACTTCTGAAGGATTATCGCTTTTTACTCCAGATTACTCGTAGACCACATCTGGGACAATTTAAGAATCTCAGCCGATCTAAGTACGTATCCTCTTTTATCGTCGGATCAAGTATCCACTTCAGTACAGTATTCAAAATGAAACGATTATTATAAATGTCCCACCCAACAATTCGAATTCTTTGACTTTCATCATATTTATAATTTTAAACTCATAGTTAGTTAGTTATATAGTGTGGGTTCTTATTCTCACTGGATAATGGGCACAAGACAAGAAAGATCTTTACGTAAGCTTTAGATTAAAGAGATTCAAAACGTATTCTACTTTGCACACTGCCTACAAAAATCTTTTCATTTGCTGACTCCTTGAATTTCCTCGAATTTAAACAAAAGTGCCTTGCCTACGGTCTCTAATCCTACTTTTAAAACTATAAAAACATCAAAGGCTTCAAAATAAGTGACAAATAAAACAAATGAACTTTTGCAACCTTTCTATCTATAAAGATGACGTGGGAATGGAAAAAGAAAATGAGTGAAGAAAAGCTTTATCATAAAAAAACTTTAATAAATATTATCAGCAGATATTTTCATTTGCAACCCACTCACCCTATAGCTGTAGCATCAGAGAGAATTGCTTTATCGTACTATAGAAAATTCATCATTTTACTATTACGATTTTTGATGGCAGAATCACAATCAAGGATTTATATGCCTTATAATATTTCATTCTCTGATGGGGGACAATGCAGAGTGTTTTTGAAGTCCTCAAATTGATTTTTCACAGCTAGGGTGCCTAACAATTATTCCCAAAGTCTTCACACTGCTATTATAACATTTCAACTAAAGTAGTTCAGCATACACACTTGATAGTATCTATATAGTAAATACATTTTAATGTGAAAAATCTCAATCACTTCGTACTTCCAATGAATCCATCCACATCCACCATACCACTTCAGTACCGCCATCATCATCATCAGGGTAATCATCACCTTTTGCTTTTTTACATAGAAAAACTATTTTATTATTACGCAGACATTCCTTAGAATAAAAACAGAGAAAGTAGGGTGGTAGCAAAAAACTCATTCTATTTCTTCACAACTTTTTCATACAAAGTCAATTTCCCAATCTACATTCTCTACAATGACAATACTACCAAGTTTTTCTTATTGACTTGACTAACATATATTTTCATGGTTTGATTCAAAGATTTGCATTCATTTCATTTTCACTAACTCCACTCCAACCAGCAATACCCGGGTACCGCCGTTGAATTAAGCTGGAAGTTTAATAACTACTTGAGAATTTTCCTTTAACACTTAAATCTTAAATCCTCATTGTATGGGGAGAACATTAGCTTAGAATTCTATCGTTAGGCTTGAAAAAGTTCTTTATTTATTTAAGTTTTGTATTACGATAGTAATAAAGAGATTTTGATCCCTATGTTTACTCAGAGACTTGCTTTTGAGGTTTGACTTTCTGTTGGATCGTTGGATGTTAGAAAGCAAAATGCTTACTTACTCACCTACCTACTACTTACCTTCACATTGTATGGCATTGGTATTTACTGCAACCTTGGCTTGCAGTAAATATTCATTCAAGTTCCTGTCAAAACCGCACACTTTCTTTAATTTACATTCCTTTTTACTTCTTCTAATGGTTGTTCAGTTCAAGTGGCATTTTGAGCCGAGAAGGGAATCTTTCTTTAGATTTGTTATTTATAAGCTCTGCAGGGGGACAATTATTTACCTGCGTTTGTATTCAAGAGAAATTGAACACAAGAGAACTTTTACATGGACTTTTTGAAGAGAAAGTAAATTAATATTGTGTATAATATAATAATAATATAGCAATAGAGCTGTAAGAAATATTTAGTTATTATATGAAAGCCCTGATTTCTTAATGCAGACGTCAATAAAGTTTTCTTCAGATCGTTCGTATACAATCTATTGAAATAATAGAGGCAATGAAATGTTTGCTCCTCCTTTTTTAATTTAACTATTATTTCTAATAGTATATTGTGGCTTTTTCTCATTATCAACGTTCGTTTCCTTAAGGGAAAAATATTACTTTGAGAATATCCTTGAAACTCGTGGAATTGACGTGGATGGATGAAATAATAAAATCAATTCATACTTAACTTTATTCATAAACAAAATATTTCAAATTCCGATTTACTACACAAATTCTATTCGGTATGAAACCGTTTATATTATGACTAAACTAATTGTGAATTACCTTTTAAAATATAAAAGAGAATAAAAAAATTGGTTAACAAAGCCCGAGAAATGCTGCAGCGAATGGAAAGGCCCTGATTGAATGAACTACAAGAGGTAGAGAGTAAAAGTAATGACGGGTCAGGGAGCAAAAGTCTCAAGAAATTGGAGAAAGAAAATGAGAACAAAAAAGTTTTATTCAATAGGAACATTTAGTAGAAGACTGGAACACAATGTGCCATAATGGCTCACCTTATTATCCTGCATTTATTTGGAAATACTGCACAACTAACAAACGGAAAGCAAATAGGATAGACCAACCGTTCATAAATTATTTGCACAGGTAAAAGTTGTCCATACTAACAAAATTTCCCTCGAAAAAAATACCACAATAAACCTGAAATTTCTAAAGAAAAAGTCCCATGATTTATGCAACAAGCAGTATCCAAGGTGGATAGAAAAGAGAATAGGTTTCTGTTCTCTCCATTTATTTGAAAGTAGTAAGTAAAGTAAAATATATAGATAAAAGTAGTTGAAGTCAACTTTCATGATAAAATGAGTATATGAAAGTATGGCTTTGATTTTGCACAAAGAATTGGGAATAGAAGAACAAAAAGGGGATGAAATATGAACAAAAGAGCGTGTAATGAGGTTGCTAGAAATCAGGCACCTATTGTCGTCCTCATCTTCTATCTAATGCCAACGCATTGTCGACCCACAAAACATACACAGAGGAAAGCCAACAGTCAAAGCTAAATCATCTCTCTATTTTATTACTAAAGTCTAACTACATTCCTCTTTTATAATAACGATAATAATGGATGAATTGTCTCTTTATATACATCTCTCTACAATTATTGTCCTTTTACCTATCGTACATTTTATACTTATCGATACAATATATTATATGTGTGTATAAAACTATGAATGAACATACATGGCATGCCAACACATCATATTTGAATTTGAGTTTTAATTGTACCTCTCCATAATATTAATATTATATCTTTGCAATGGGTAGAGAAATGTTCAATATTAATATACTCGTATCTGCTGTAAAGCCAATTTACTGTTTACAGTGGGAAGAAATTCTTCTGGGAAACACATCACATTCACTTGCATAAAATAGTTGAGGTTTCAGAGCGTTGCACTCTGATCGGATAGTTTGAACTAAAATCAAGAGGATATTTATCACATGCACAAGTCAAAGTTATTTGATGAGGTTTGCTAAATTTTACTCGGTATCCAGTATTCATCCATGTGTATTCAATTCGATGAAAATAATTGGCATTATTTATTCACAGTCGAACTTGCCCTTTGGAGAGAGTAAAAAAGTGCCCAGTTAGCTACTGTAAAGAAATTGGGGTGATTGGGATCAAAACACTTTAAACTATGCACAAAGGCAATCTTAAATATCTACATGACAAATAACTGTAAAGTTATTGATTCAAATTCAAAATTGATAAGATTGATTGATTGAGTGTTTCCTATTATTACCATAAAGCTATTTTTTCCATTTGAATCATTTAAATATTGGAAACTTAATGGAACCCCCTTCTAATAAACCACTATTACATAAATACCTTTGTATAAGAATGAAAGAATCATTTTTCATTATTAAACATCTCCTACACAAGGCAAGTTTGAACTTAAAAGAAACGTATTCAACTAACCGCTCCAGCATGCATTCTTTAATGACAGAATAGAAAAATATAAAACAGAGGATTATAAATTCCTTAGTCCATTCAGTTTTTACTATTTAAATCTTCGCTTTCACAATCAACAAACTTTCACAAAAGCAATGGAATTTCTATCCCATTGATTCAAAACAATAAAATTCGAATACAAAAACGCCGATTCGTGAGAAAAAACGGAAAACATTTGAAAATAAGTTTGAAGTCGAATTATTCTTACTCAGCATTATTTTTCATACAATATTATTATAAGAAAATTCCAATTGTATTTATTCAAGTAATTCTTCATTTTCTTATAATTGTCTTCTTTTCTTGTTTCTTTAAGCTTCACTTCTAGATTTGGAAATGAATAAAAAGTATTTGTTAAAAAAATATATAAAGTCGTTACACAAGCTATAAAGCTCCAATGCAAAAGTGACTGATTAAAAAATAAATAAAAACAATTGACTGAGAATCATACCGAAATTGCGTTGTGTAACGAAAATAACCCAATGTATTTCTAAAATTCCACCATAAAGGCTAACAAAATAGTAAAGGAATTAGCTAGCAATATGTAATGCATTTTAGTTTACAGTAAAGCCAAAATGTCTGGATAGGATTAATTCAGTAATTTCAGATGAAACAAGGATTATTTCACAGATGATAGATCAAAGCGATCCTTTCAGTTAATCATCGTAGTCTCATCATCATCATCCAATGTTTTCTTAAGTAATTTTTCCCTTCTCAATATAATAAGCGGAGCTTTCACATGTAATTCTTATTGGACTTTCCTACACCATTTGATGTACCTTTGATGATTCGGGACTGATTGTGAGAGCACTATTATCTAAAAGCTACCATTGAACTCGAACTCTCAGGTTGATGACTATTTTACTCCCTTATGATTATGATTATTATTATTATATACCAAAATATTATTCCTGCCTAACATCATCGCCATCATTATTATTATGATGGGATATTATTATAATGACGCCGGTAGATTTGCCACTGGTTAACTCATCTATCTGTCCTAACGCCCATCATACTAGGACAGTCATTCAGTGCAAACAAGACAGGGACAGGATATTATGGATGAGTTCTTTATGCCACCTCTGCTAATTTATTGGACTTGATAAAGTCGCTTACTTTTATCTCTGGTATCTGTTCCTCTCTCCTCACGTGTATGATAACTCACAAGGGAAATGTTTCAACTTGTAAATTTATTGTACAAGGAGTAAGAGCATCATTTACAGATTTTTTTCTCCTTATAAATAATGCACGTTGTTTTACAGCAGGTTACCACCCTAAAAGGTGAAATTTGACTGGTTTTTATTTCTCGAAAAATACAATTTATACAAAATTTAAAAAGGTTATATGTAAAAACGGAAGTAAAATCAGAAAGATTTTAATTTAAAATCGGTTCCACAGATATGAAGTATTTGGTGGAAATAGTTACGGGTACATTTTGGTCCTACTGTGTATGGGAAAAAGAGAGAAAAGTGTAGGAATAGGAACTAAGTAAGACTTCAAAATAGAATCAAGAGATTGAGAGCTTCTGATTTTGGATTGAGAATCGAAAGAGGGACAAAAGGGAGAGAAAGAGGCAATGTGTTCATGTTTGCAAGGCAAAAGTTAATCAAAAGGGTTGAGTGAATAAAAGAAGTTCCGATAATTAGGAACCTTCAACAAAAACACACGAGCACAAAGCCAAAGCCGGGAGTGGGAGAAAGTTCTCCAAAAAAATGCTCAAATAAAATACATAAAGAAAGAAAGCTGCTTACTTAATACTTGTTTAGCTAATAAGGTAATGGTAAAATAGTACACTTTCTCATGCTGATCATCAGGGAAAGAACGACCTCGGAGCAAAGTAGTAAACAAAACACAAACTACTGTAGTGGTAAAGCAAAGTTACTCAAGAATTAATCTTCGTCATATAACACTCTTAAAGTTGCAATAATATAGAAATACCAGTGGTAGTTGGTACCTTGACTCATAATGCTTTGGCTTTGTACCCAGAAAGCAACCTCATTTATAGATACCTTATCTTACTATATATGAGCATATTATGTAACGTATAGTCTTTCTCCCTCACTTGAATGGGGTAAAAGCTAAGAATTTTCCACAGTAAATAAGAAAAATAAAAAGAAACCTCATTTAGGCTAATAGATCTGAAAAAACTTTGCTTTGATTTGGTTTTCAAAGTCAGTCAGCAGTCCCTTGTGGCGAGTCTTTGGAGTCAATACGTTCTAACTTTCAGATTAGTTTATTAACTTAGAACTTTTTTCTAAAAAAAGTCCATTTCCATAATCATCAGCTCAATTCGTCTTATTATGTTGGATGAGACACAAGTAAGGAAGGAAGAAAGTTAAGTTTTTCAACATTTATTTTAAAAGCCTTAATTAGAGCTGTAATCATCCAGTGAGGGGAATTATACGAGGGTATTTTGATCACAATTAATATGCTTTGCGTTATACCCAAAAATGCATGTAAAACACCCTCAAATTAAATTTTGATATTCAAATTTCTAAAAAAATCAAAATTTCGTCACAAATGATTCCATCCAATAAATATACCATTAAAACATATATATATATATAAAGCAGTGTAAATGTACAGCAAGAGCCACCTTGATTATATTTAACCTAAGATGCAAGGAAAGGCACATTATAACGTCCATACCAATGTGACACAATTCTTCGGACAAAAAAAGGTAATGTTCAGGTGACAGTAAAGCTTTCTTTGTTGAACAAAAGCAACAGCTCTGTACAATAGAAAACGGGACAAGAATGAATTGTTGTTTGTAGGAGATCCCGAAAAAAAGACCAAGACTGGACTGGAGACTATTGTGTCCTTTTGGACTGGAACTGGACAGATCTAGACTCCAGCTAAAAATGAAAGTACAACATCACAGAAGCTAATCGTCTCACCAGTTATACAACAATATAAAATAATATTCAGGAGAGTGAAAAATTATTCGGACTTTTTTTTGTCCTCGTTCCATTTATTTCTTCCCCTTTTGACATAAATGTACAGAGAGGATTTCTTGCACCGTATGAAAAGCAAGTTACACAAGAAATGTATATTATATTATTACATTATATTATAATTCGGACAATGTAGACTGAGTTGGCTCATTGTTATACTACATTCATATGCAATCTCACTAGAGAGGATAAAAGCTATTCTGGTCTACTGGTCTCTATAGTTGAGAAAGTGGAGGTGGTGGTATGGTAAATTGTAGTCGTAGAGTGTTGTGTTGTTGGCTGTTGGGTTACATTGTATTATGTTACTTTCAGTGTCAAGACGTAAGAAGAGATGCATTTCTTCTGGGTTTCATTGAATTGTCCAACAGGTTACATAATAGATTCACGCATTATAAGTCTGGGAAAAAGGCTTCAATCAAATCAAACGCTTTTTCTATGTCCTGTGCTGATGTGTGCACCCTCTTGTCCTCTTCTTTTTTCCCCAACTTCTTTCTCCCTTCCTTTCACTCCTACAACAAATAATGCTCACCCATTGTCATTTCTCAAGGAACACATATGACACAAATGTAGTTACTTTTTATATTAAATTATTATGTTGGAACTTGGACTCAAAATAATATAAATCTTCCAACTAACCACCCTACTCACTCTATCTTATTCCATCATCTCTATTTCTGTTCTCTAGATCAACAAAAGATTCCCAGTCGACCCGAAATTATTCCTTCTTGGCTTATTTTAGACAAGTGACGAAATGATATGACGATCAGCACCTCAAACAAAATATAATAAGGTACTTTCAACTCTTTTTTATTTATATAAAATATAAATATCATTTGAGTTAGTATAGATATATGAGATTTTATCCCAGGTAAGAAAAGGGTTCTTTACAATACTATAAAAAAGGTTTTATTTGCTTTTTTTACATTCTGTCTCTGTCCCATTGTTCCCAACCCGTCCAGTCTGAACTTCTAAATGTTAGATTGGGTTTTCAATTCAATTTTCGAATCCTTTTTAACAAGCTAATCTTAAGCTGTTATCGGCATTCTTGGATTGGTCCGCTTAAGAAAAAAAAGTAAATCTGTCTCCCTCAAACCATCCAGTGTAGTAAGTAAGTAGTAGCTTCTATCATAATTGAAATATCCGATCCGCATTATCATCCAAAGAAAAATGGGACAATGCACCCATGACAAACAATATGCTTACTTGATGTTGGACCCTATTGTGTTCTCTCTCTCTCTCACACACAACAATCACAATCAGCCTCCTCATGTTCCCTTACAAGTTTTCAACCATTCTATACTAATATTCTATTGTGAAAGTTTCACTCGAATCCATTATGGAAAGAAAAATGCTGAAATTCTTTTTAAAAAATTGATGCGGGTAGTGCAACAAATGCATAATAAGATATAAGCAATGTGTACGTACAAAGTCTACCCTGGCCTGAGTTGTCTTCTTTGAGTATTCGTTTGCTTAAATGATATCAACTTAAAATATTTCATACTCGTTTAATATTTTTGGATTGCGTATTTAATAGAGATATAAGAAAAAAGCTAATGATAATAATAATAAAGCATTGATCCACCCCCACTAACTTATTACCGAAGATTTGTTATGAGTGTGTAGGGGGTGTCGGTGGGTCTTGAGTCTGGGTATTAGTGTCGAGTCCCCGATTGTTAAGCTCATTTTGAGATTCTTTAGCATTGCATTGACTAAATGAAGTGTAACAAGGAAAGCAAGGGAGACTCAATTTACGTCTCTATTTATTGCTTGACAGGGACGTCATATCGACCAAATGCTGAAAAATTTACTGGCAAAAGATTCACTGCCCTGTCATACCACCAAGGAAACACCAAATGCTATTTGCATCATGGCATAATTCGTAAACTAAGATGTTTGGGCCACACAACACTAAAGTAACAAAACACACAGGCAGAAGAGAGGATTTTCCACAAAATTCATATAAACTTGTGCAACGAGGATCTAAAGCGATTTAGTTCTTAGCTGCTAAGTGAAAAATAATTGAACAACATGCCAACCAAGTATGCATAAACTGTATTATATCATATTTTTGAGTAGAAAATCGTTCCGTGGATACACAGTTTCAACTTCAAGTTTTAAATAAAAAAGAACACCACAAGTTTACTCTTTACTTATTTACTTCCAACTAATAATATTATTATGTACAGTACAGAGAAGGGAAATCTAACCAACCGCACTTTTACTCTACCTTTGCGAATCTCATAAATTTTCTCGGTAAACCTTTAATGTCAAAGTTATAAAAAACTATGAGCTCTTCACTTCATTCGAGATTCAATGAGGTTAAAAAACACTACCAACATATTCATGAAAATCTTGTTCATCCCATCCAAACACAATCACATGTCTCATAATATATTATTAAATGTAACTTAATGTCTTTGAATCATTCCATTTTTAAACTTTTAAATAATATATTAATAAAACTAAAATCCTACTGTCTGTCTCTAGCATCAGGCAAAGTTGTATGGAACAACTTTATTATGAAGCAATTAAAAGAAGTGAACCGAATTAAAAATGAATTTAATTTCCGTTTAACGACCCTCTTAATTTCAGCCTGCATTGCCAGTCTGACTCTTTCATTACTTGTTTTTTTTTATTTTAGTAAAAAGAAGAGACTCTCAAGTATCTTTTAGAGATGTCAATAGGTTTCTTTTGCTACGTACACACTACAGGTCTAGAGTATATTTAAACCGGTAATAAAACCCATGTGGCTTTACCTATGTTAATGTTACATGGTTTACGTACGTCTGTGGATAATATAAGTATTACCTAGAGTTTTATACATAGTATAAGTATACACAGTAAGAGAAGCTAGCTAAGCTAGAGAGTGGAAGGTATTAATAAGAAGTTGACAATGTTAAGTATGAGGTGTAATGGATTCTTCTTGTGGAGGATCTTGATTTACGGGAAAGTGAAGCCCCACTTGGGATGACATATGGGAGCGTTTCATTTGAGAAATTTGGTCACGAAACAAGAAGGTAGCGAGTTTACAAGTAAAAATGCAAATCTAAATCCAACTTAATGGTGAAACTTTTCTCCCATAAGTACTTTACTCGTCTTTTATAAATACCTTATGTAAATCTGAGACTTCTCTCCACTGATTCATGTCATTATGCATGGGGCATATGGCGACACAGAGAAAAAAGGGAATATTATTTTCAACAGACGTGCTTTTTACCCAAGTAAGAGCTGACAAGAAGGCAAGGAGAAAATTATAATAAGAAAAAAACACTATTTGTAGATTGTGGTTCAAATAACAAGTACATATATTATGGAGAGAGAGAGAGAGAGATTGAGAGGTAGGACAAGACACATACAGGAAGTGGCGATAGTTATTATTATCCATCGCTCATAATTTTTAACGAGCTAATGGTCCCAAGCGTGTTGTTCTGTGGATCGAGTTAAAACCCTTATTTTTCTCCAAGACGACAATGAGACTGTTCATTTCTTCAACCCAGGGAGGAAGATTCTCAATTCGGATTTCGGATATTATTATTGGGAAGAAATCTTTTCCTCTCTGTTATGTTATGTTATCTCTCATATTATTATCACACAAACGAATATGGAATTATTGTACTCATAAGTCAGGAAAAATTATACTAAAAAAGCTCCTGTGTTCCAAACTTTCCTATGATATTAAAATATTTAAAATAGAATTATTCAAATATAAGGCGATAGTTTGAAACTCAAAACTAAACTCCCCACCCCAACCCACATTAACTCATAACATAGATGATTCACATTTTTAAAGTTTTATTTTCTAATCTTTTATAAACTGCGTCTTCTTATGTTCGTTTCACTCCATTCGTTACATTTTGGTTAACTCTTTTTTTTCTTGAGTATTATTATTACTGTTATTGATACTTGTTTAGTGGAGGAGGAACACACCCAAGTATTTTTATTCTTGGGGCTTTATGAATGCTCATTTAGCTTAAGCTAACAAACCTAATCATGCATTTCGGTTCGGTTCAGTTCAGTATTTTAAAATGAGGAGAAATCTAACGGTGCTAATTTACCTACGCCCACGCAGTCATTTTAAAAAGATACTTTAGAAAAATACGATGCGAATTAAAATTTTCTGTTAATTTTATAATAAAAAAGTCACAATAGCCTCGAAAGCATCAGACAATGAGACAGTATATCAAGAATAGAATTGACTCTTTGCTTTTGCCCATAGTTTATTATATACAAAGAGTGGTTTGGTTTGGCTTCGAGTTTCCAATCTACTTAAAAAGTAGCACACAGAGATATGTAATCCCCAAAAGGATAACAAAAAAGGTTATATGATTTGTTTATTTATTTATTTCTCTTGTGAAAGTACAATTTGCCTGGGCTCACTTCTAACAACAAGGCCATCCTGATGCGATGATACACCCACCATCCATAAACTGATATGACTCTTCAGTGTGTATATTTTATGTAAGGGAAAGGAAGTCTAAAACGCCGATACCCTTTTGGATTCCAAAGTACAAAGAGGAAAAGGGAAACATAATCATACATACACACACATTAGATTGGCAAACAATAGGAGAAAGTACACAAAACAAGATCAAAAAAGAGAATCTTTCTCTGGACATTTTTGATGTTTTATTGTAAAATAAATAGAGCCAGGCCAGGGAAAGGAAAGGTTGTGGATCTTTAGATAGATGGATAGGGTTGCCTTCAGTTCTTATTATCAGTCAGTAGTAGAAATGGTTTGGTTGTGATAGATCTCTTCTCTCTTGGTATACATGGATGGATTTCCCGTTTGTCATCTCATCTCCCTTTCTCTATCTCTCTCTCTCTCTCTCTGTTTTCTCTTTATTTCCAGAGTCAAAGTTACTAATTATTCCAGACCGACCTGAAAACTTCAAAGAGAAATCTTGTGTATTTATTCTTCTATTCTCTCCATCCAACCGTCCATCCATTTCCATTTACTTATACTAACTTGACTACATGCACAACAAAGTTATCCCTTCTCTTACAATTACAAACCACAGTGTCCTGAGCGACCCTGTGCATGGCATGGCCTATTCTAGCACAACGTTGCATTCTCATTTTAATAGTAAGTACATAACCTCATATTCTAAAATAAAATACTATTCACAAATTACAGTGAACATTTGTCCATACCATTTTGGCCTATGTGAGGGAATTTAAAGAACATTTTGAGTCTTCCGTAATTTGTGAATTGGTTGTTAACCGTTAACAAAATCCATTCCAACTGGTACTATACAGGGAAAGTCTATTATATTAGTAACAACTAAAACAACTATAAGACTATAAAAGGCACTTATCAAAATAATCAAACAAAACCATTAGAAAAGTCTGTGTCGAATTTACCTATAGAATCCCAAAAGATTATTCGACAAGAATAAAATACTCATCTTTTAATCCTCCAACCCTATCATCATGCCAATGGCATACATTTGTAATGTATTATGTTTTCTTTTCTTTCATACAAGCAAACGAATCCACCTACTATTATAGTATGTAGAATTGCGGAAATAATCACAAGAGATAAACCTTTCATCTCAATTCAACTACTACAGAGTTTTCCTGTGGAATAGGAGAAAAACTACTTGAGTAGAGATCTTGACTATTTCCAAAGAAAACAATGTGCAAAGAAATAACGAGAGTGGAGAAAGGTCTTCTTACTTATTTATTACATCATGACATTTCCTATATTGAAAACAAGTGTGCATCATTCTCTCTATGCACGAAGATGCATGATGATCCTAAAAGTCAGTGAGAGCCCCTTTGGCTAAACTTACTGTTGCTTTTGAAGCCCCTTTGGGAATTACCTTGGGATATGAGAGAGAGAGATAGATAGATGGGCATATAATAAAGATTTTAAATTTAAACTTTTTAAACTGCCATTATTCGAGGAATTCCTTTGGCCCTGTCTAACTCTAGGAAAAAGCATTATAGGAAGCTATTCAAAAAGATTCGATTTGGTACGCTGCTATTAAACCGCTATTATGTAAGAATCCCCTTCTGTTCTGTTACCACACACATTGTGTATTACAGTAGTAATAGTGTAGAAGAAAATAGAAATGTTGATGATGATGATAATAATATATCTATTTACCATGCGAGATCAGAGAAAACTTAATGGTTTTATTTCCATCATCGCTTTCCTTTCTCGATTCCCAAATGATTTATGCATAAATAAACAAACAAATACGAATGGAATGCATAGAATAGGTATGTGTTGTAATGGAACAATAAAATGTTTTTTAAATTTCAAATCTTTTTTGACATTCTTCTTGTCCGTGTGTGAGTGTGAAATAATAAATGGAATTTCTTTTCCCGTCAACGATTTCTTCTTTGTAAAACATCTGTGACAAATCCAAATATTTCCACTCACTTAATCCATACAGAATAATTAATAGAAAAAAGAGCCAACCCTTTCTTTGGAATATCTTTCACACCTTAGTGTCGTATTGTTCTATTCTGTCAAAGAGCAGAACACCCTGTATACTAAAACGTATCAAACAATTGAAACTTAAATTTATGTTGAAATACAATTTTGGATTTTACATAATTAATAATTAACTAAGGTTTCTTATTAGTAAAAAAATTACTGTTATTTTCAGTTTTGATTTTTCATAGGTTCAATTGTATTTCTTTTAATGCCACCGAAGGAATTTTTTTGCCTATAAAAATCACAACTTACTTTTATAATATTT
>JAQFZZ010000564.1:0-16559 GCA_034696405.1 Isotoma caerulea
GTTTCCTTCGTTTTCGAAGACATTAGTTTACTCAAAAGGAGAAAGCCTAGTCGGGTAGATTAGGTCGTTTCTCAACAGAGCTTTTAAAATTTATCCGAAAGCCCAAATTAATAATAACTATTGTAAACCTTACGAACTACCTGATATCGTGATGATTGATACCGTCCAAGAATTCTTAAATTCTATTTCAATAAATGACGAGTTTTTAAATGGAAAAGTGAAACTGCGACAGATGGAAAAGTTTCCTGCCGTTTTCAAACATCGGCAAACGATACCCCGAAGTAGAATATAAAAATAAGCTGAAAGAACACTTCAAATTCCACCCTCAAAGAAAGGAAAACTCCACCCCGGGGAAATGAGAAACAACACTTCAACGTTCCAGAGATGAGAGATGGAAGAATGTATGTTGGGGCGACGTAAGAAACCACCCGATGTCCATTGCAGAAAACACATCAATCGGAATTCAAGTAAGGAAACATCCATGATGCCGTTCGAGAAATCCTGATTCCAATTGAGAAAAATATACCTGTTGAATTTTCCACCGAGACGATGACGGAATGATCTCTAAAAAGTGCTAGAAAAATATCATTTATACGGATAAGTTTTGTCGAAATTGTTCTTAAATTTTATTTTGTTACGTCTAATAGAAAATTTAATAATTTTAATTTTCAATGGGTAATAATTTTTGAAATTTGAATAGATGACATTAATTTAGCTCTAAAAGAAAACTAAATTGTAATGACATGGTATACGCATTACAGTGAGTTGGGTAGACAAACAAAGGGATATCTAGCTAGAATGGCTAATAGTGTATATTCTTCTCCTGAATTAGAAGACACTGATCATTCGGACCGATCAAAAACATGCAAAACCCTTCAAACTGTATCGGTCATAACCAATGAAAAAAACTGAGCAATCATTGATGATGAAACGAGAAAAGGCCAAAGATAATGATTAGAAGAATCAAAATGAAACGTTATTGGATAATGAAAATAAAAATTTCCGTGAGAAGGAAAGAGTTGCAACTCAAGGATGAGAGAAATGAACTGTGAGAAACTGTGGAACAGTTCATTGATCAAAGTAAGAAATTAAATACCACTCTCCTGGGAGCTCTTTTATGCGTTTGAATATTCATAATGGGTTTTAAATGCATATTTGTATATGTTATGTGTTTGTTACGCCTTGAATTTTGCATGACCTTTAGTCTATTTATTCCAACTATCAGATATTTGTCTTTAAGGCTTTTATTCTTGATGTGAATTTGGAATTTTTGTGCTACATAAAAAATTATAAGCTATATAGTTGTGTGTGAAAAATATTGCATGCAAACATTTGCCTGTTAAAGTTTACTTTAAAATCGGCTTGACAAGAGAAAGTATTGAGAAATTTGTGGATTGAGAAATGTTTGACACAAAAAGATAAGCGAAAGAAAATGCTAAGAGAGGCTGACTTAGAGTGGATAGGGAAAGAGGGGCTGGCCAACTTACTCCGAGTACTATCCTAGATCAAGTCATTGAAGGCCTAAATGAGATCTATTGAAGGAGACATGAGAAATAAAGAAAAATCTCTTGAAGGAGATTGATTGATAATGGTTTTGGGTGAAATAAAATTGACCATTATCATGTACTAACCAAAAGGAAAGTTACCATATTAAATCAATTAATATGAGACTCGATTACAGATTGAAGTGGTCGAATTACATATACTTCAATAGAATACAATCAGTATATATAAGATTTAAAAGTTCTGGTGCTAACAAGTACTAGCACCACAGATATCAATTGCCACTATACACGTCAAGAAGCGTATCAGTAGATGCAAAGTTAAAACTTTGGGATCTGGTGCAGATGGAACCCAAAGAGTACAGATGAAAGGTGAATACTTGTTGGATTAGATTGATAAAGGACTCATATCAGCTATTGTAAATCAAATAAACATTGTAAATTTTACGTTGTTTTAGGTGCAAGTAATTCAAAAACGACGTCGGTGTTAGAGCCTTTGACTGAAGATTTATCGGAAGATGATGTGCCAACTTATTTGGATTATGATCAGTTCAATGAAGAATTCTATTGCGTACTTTAAATCAAGAATGTGAATCAAGGGTAACTACGGCTTTTGAAACTTGTATGATTTACGCTAATGAAGAAAATGTTGGTCAAGGTACCAGTAATTACTGTGACAAGTGTTCAATATATTAAAAAGTCTTTTTAAAATGATTATAAATTTGAAACATGTATTTATTCATAAATTTATCCATATGATATGTTAATAAGATTATTTTGTAATGAATTAAAATTAAATTATAATCGTACTACAATTTTTTTTATTTTTTTTGTGTTGTAAATCGAATAGTCTATCGAATAAAAAACATAAAAATTTTTTGTGATTTTTCGTTAATAGTTCTAGCCATGAAGTTGTCAATTGTAAGGATTCAATTTAACTTTATTGTGTTCAAAATCTAATTCCAAAATCAAATTCCAAATCCAACGAAATACTCGAAAAATCCAAAAACAGAATTTCCTATCAAATATAGTAAAACATAATTTTTTATTTGGGGAAAGATGTAGATTGCTGTTTGAAATATTAAACTCTAAACCTTAATTAAAGTACACAATAAAATAGTAATATGTTACAAAAAATTGTATACGTTATACACTCCAAATTTACTGTTTAAGACGAATCAAGGTTTACACGAATGCTTGATATTTTTGTTCTCTTTAAATGTTTCACCTAATCCATCATCACTCACTCTTAAATGTGACATGTGCCATGTGTCCGTATATTGCTTAACTACTCCTACACAATTTATCCACTATTTGTATTTGTATTATTTCTAAATATTAAAATCAAGTTGTAAATGAACGTTGTTGTGTAGTTCCAGAGAGTTTTTATTCGGTTTAACTATTTTTATTCTACTACGGGAGGGCAAAAAAGGTACCTATTTTAGCATTCATTACAAATCTCACATTTTCCAAAGCGTGAAAGAAAACTGATGCAATGTATTAAGCTTGTGTGTAATTATTATCATTTCTATAATAATTGTCAACGCTTCATGTTTTGTAAATTTTTGTTTACAACAATCTGTATTTTAATGTATGATTTTATTGGGTGGTTTCAAAATCTAGTTGATTGAAAAGGGAATAAGGTTCGCGTTAGAGGTGTTCCTCAAGTTGTTCTGAAATCTACTGCAACAATGCAGCGGACAGCTGTTGCGCAAGACAAGCAGTCGGCTACTCCGGAGTTCACTTCATCTAGATCGTCATCATCATCTCAGGAAGACGTTATTGATCGTATAACACCAATGTACAGGTAACGGTTCAACGAGTTTACCAACTAGAGTTCCAGCAGCTTGTTCGAGAAATAATAAAAAATCTACCCCGGGTTTTGGCATTGCCGTTAAAGCATTGGCTATACAGGTTAATTTGTTAAGGCACCTACACGTCATCTTGACACTCATTCTCAAAAACTGCAATAAGGTCGGAACATTCCAAATTTTCTTTCTGTTCCTATGTATTCCTATTACTGTATGCAAAGCATAAATGCCCTTGGCCCTGCCTTTCCATTACAATAGGTATTCAGTTTTTCCATTGACTAATTTTTTGTTGACATGCTGTACAAAAGTGTTCTCAAAAAATTTCTTATGTGTCGAGAGTTTTCTGTTATTGTCAAAAAGCCATATTTTTCTATTTTTGACATCAATTAAGAAAAAAAGTGAGTGGATTTAAGTTCATAATTAAAACATTGCAACACTTTAAAAGGAATTACTATAAAATGAACTTTTATATCATTAACATTGTTTTTCAATTGTTTAATTTGCGTTCTAAACGCTTAAATATAATTCGTAGGGTCTCTCTTTCTTTTATGTTTCGTTCAATTAACCCATTTTTGAACTTGGGCATAAACATACACTCTGTATTTAATACACCTCCATGGTTAAAATGGTCGATTAACAGGAAGTGTCCATTATATGCATTGAGGATAAAGGAATTTTCATTAATTTTATTGTAATTTTCAAATCCAAAATCTTTAATGTCACATAATTTTTTTAATTGCAGGTTCATGCCTAAATTCTGTAATCCCCGAAAATCTCTGTTTTTGAGTCCTATCTTGTTTTAGACAGGAGTTTTTATCTTTTAAAACACTTTTGAAACCAGTCTCAATAATCAAAAATTCAGAAATATACATAAATTTCTCAAATTCACTTCAAATTATACTTTGGTGCAGGTCCCAGGCTACACAGGCAATTTTTAAGTGCTATAAAATTATATAAGCACAACACTAATTCCAAAATAAATTAACACAAAATAGCCAAAATTTCCAAGAAATTATAAAAACGCTTGTACGCACTTCACACTTGATTCCACACGCGTATTCGTATTCAATTAATTCCATTCCAGCTCAAAAACAATCTCTTAAAACGAAACAAAAAACAATTTTGTTACGTAAATCATTATAAAACTTGCGAAATAGTAATCAATTTTATGTATATGTAATTATTCAGTTATTTTTTCTTGTTCTTTTTAGATTGTAATATACCGAAGGGTGAATCGTAGCTGAAACGTATAAGTTCACTGTTTGCTGCTTACTACTTTGCCCTCGCGTTATGAAAATGTCTTCAGTGATGCATTTCCATTTTATGAAAATTAATTCAAATTGGACATGTATAGTCATCGTCATGCATGATATAAAGGAATAATGTATTGAAAAATTTAATGGACCGTTCAAATATGGATGCTACAAATAAAATGATGCGTTGAAGTGTCCTGTTAAGGTTTTTTTAGAAGAGGAGAAGGAAAAATTAAAACTTGTGCACCTGAGGAGGTCAAAAGTGTTTAAGATCACGGAAATGGCCTCCTCCCGAAATAGGAAATGAAAATGGAAATAGATCTGGCATCTGACGAAAGAAAGATCATACCGAGGCAACAGGGACGGTGCAACTCATCACCGATAAACAAGTAGACGTTCCCCTCGCTTAATGTGGTGGTAAAGCCCGCATTCCACAAGTGGTTGGTTGGGACTGAAACGAAGAAGCTGTGACGGCTCTAGGTGAGCGTTAAATTTTCAAATAAATCCATGCTCTGAAATTGGGCTTTAAGAATATTTCAAAAAGTCCTGTTCAAAGGAACCTAGCGCTTGTTTTTTGGGGTCTCAAAAAAAGAAGACCTACAAGGCTCGGATATTGAGGTTCTGCCATGTTTGGTCTGTCTGAAAATGGATCTTTGCATTATACTGGTGGTCATGACAGTGAAGTTGCGCCAGCAATAAGCTCACGACTAACAAACTCTGGGATACCTATATGTGATCAATATTTATTCAACTGTAATTATGATTTTAAAATAAGTCTTAATTATTCAGGGAATTAAATTATAATTAATTGCTTCAATTTATTGTTTCTGCAATCGAATAACTTTACAGCTCCATAAAATGTTGAGCTGTAATAAAAATATAAGAAATTTATCGTAATATTTGGGATAAATGATAATGTACATATGCTTGCTGCACTTGCAACAATTATTCATAAACATAAACCTCGTTCTTGTATAATTATTTATTTACAACTCCTTAAAAGAAACCCCTAGTGCGTATAAAGTATTTTTTTGAGGCTTAAAATGTAACTCAATGTAAATAATATTGTTGTTGTTAATAAAATCTTTAACTCTGTATCAACCAGATAATAAACCTTTTTAATATTTATCTGACGAGTCATGTACCACATTTAAAAAATGAAAAAAGGGTACAACTTTTAAAATAAACCAACAAAGAATAGAAGTAGCAAATAAAAATAATTATAATATATAATTACAACCCATTAATAAAGCATACAATAGGTACAACCAGTAACAATTTGACAAATAAAAACTTTTCAGATTCGCCAAATCACTGCTTTCTAATGAAATAACTAATAGTGATCAATGAATTATAAATTTTATGGAGTCTTTGTGACTTTTTTGGGGGGAATCATATTGTGTTCATTTGTAATTTTTTATACTAAAATTGCTAATAACTGAAATGGTAAATTCCTAAAACTATAACTAAAACCGTATATATAAAAAGTTTCCGTTGTCAAAATTCTCCTCAACACTTGTTGCGTAATTATTGGTTAGCAGAGCATTACGTAAAATAGCTTGATTGGCTGCTCATAAATCGGCTTGTTTTATCCTGGTCAGAGTCTTGGGTAAAAATGAATATTTTTAAACACGGAAAATTATTGATAAAACTTGTTAACAACGATTTTGCAAGCACTGATCAAACAAGTGAGCACAAGCCGAGCCTGAAATATAACGTACCCTAGAATTAAAATAATTTTGTCTAGGAAACGCGTTATGGTGAACCAAATAATAGACAAAACGATTTACTTATAAACATTACATGTTCTAAGTAAATCGACTTGTAAAAGCGTAAAGTGAACACCGCACCAGCTCAACAAAATCTTTATTTTTTCAAAGCTCAGTTATATTTTTATTTTTGGAATTTTTAGAGGCATGTCATTCAAACATAATTTAAAATAAAAAACATCTTCATTAATTGGGGACTGAGAAAAGTGAGGCCTTTAGCTCCTGGATAAACAGCAACACCACCAACTCCACAAGCCCATACCAATTTTTTTTAAATTAAAGATGAAACGCTTAAAAAGTCACACATGTACGATTTATGTCTGTCTCCACTAGAGTCCAGTTTTGTGCATGATTTAATTCTTGTCCAACAGTAAATGACTATATTAATATTGGTTTATATTCATCGCTAACAGTTTTTTCGGTTTTGTCGCATCCTAATTGGTTGATTTTATCAATTTCGTTTTTGTTGTCTTTTTTGGACGGCAAATGGAGTATTCTTTCTCAAACTAGGTGTCATAAAGTTAGTACGTTCATTAACGGAATTTGAAACTGAACTGTGCTGTGTAGAAGTCCCCATGAAATCACTGGACGTATTTTTATGAGATTGGTCAGTACCTGTTAAAGCACCTGGATCAATTTAAAATACATTGTTACATGTATTAGAGAATTTTCAGAGATTTTTCATTGAATTAGTCTTAAATTTCCTTCTGAAATTGAATTTCTATTGTTGTCTCAACTTTCTCTTGGATACAATAAACTTGGTGATTTAGGAGATTGAAGAGAATCAGTTCGCGTCAAGTGAGGAAATTGGATGTTATTTGGAAGAGCATACCCAATTATATAAATTTGACAAGCTGGGTTAACTGCGTCTATAATAAATAAATAATGCTGTATGTCATAGTTTAAACTTTAAAAATATAAAACTTTTTTACTACTCAAAGGATTAATTCCAGTCGGTATTAGTACCAAAGCCAAAACACCATTTGCAGGGCCTCCCGACGAATCCATGCCAAAACTATTATAAGTAGACGAAAAGGATTATGGATTATGGGATTAATGCAAACAATTTAAAAATATAAACACTTGATTCTATAGACAACATGCCTAGCTTAAATTATAAAGTTAAAACGATTAACGTGCAATACGAAAATTTTTACCAATTATAACAGCAGTCGTCAGTTATATACAAACTAGCTGAAGCGTTTTGTTGTTTTTTCCTTCCAGCAGTTGAAGATCGAGTACTTGGTCCTGGTTGATTATCCATGTTAATGACAAACACATTAGTAATGGATGTGTATCACATAATTTTTGTGCAGTTCCTATAAATATATAAGTTTATGACGACTTTAATCATTCATTTTAAAGATTTAATTTTATGTTTAGTTTATTATATTTTCGTTCGTCTTTTCTTCATATATTCTATTACGAAGATGGATATTTTATGCTACTGACTCAATCTTTTATGATTTGCTATTTGTATAATCATTTTCATAGTTTCGGGTAATTTCACCTTCCGTTTCTGCACTATTAGCTTTCGATTCCAACAAATTTGCATTTTATGATATGTAATAATTCTTTACTAAAAAGTTTAGACTTATTTCTTTTAAATTATTTGAATTTAATTTTTTTTTATTTATAGGAGTTTGTTTAACAAGGATGCAATGTTGGATTACGAGTGTGCAACTTTCCAGCTTGACTGTGACGGACATTTGATTGAAGAGCAAAATGACGAAAACGAGTTGAGTGACAAATCAACTCCAACTCTACAACCACCTACCCAAGTTAATCTCCCCGACATGGCGCAGTACTGTGATGTCCCAGTGCTCCAGAAACCACAAAGTATGTGTATGTATGTATGTATGTCTACAAACACGCCTCGTCGTCTTTTGAAACTATTCATTTACGTGTGTAGTATTTAAATATAACACTCTTCTAAACTCGTGACTCATTGCATAAATTCTTGTTTCTTGAAATTTGGTTCCGAGAAAAAAACAGTTAATTGTACAGTCTTAATTTGCTTGATAAATTTTTATTAATTTCTAATCAATTTGTAAATATTGAAGGATAAACTAGCCGTACATCATGGACAATTTCCAGTCTAAGCAAATATCTAGTGAGCTGAATGATTGTGGAAAATTTGACACGCTAATCCATTTGGTGTGGAAGTACTTTTAAAAATTATTTAAACATGTCCCAAATCATGAAAACAAAGTGGAGGAAATTAGTTCTGAAATTCAACTAGTCCCAATGACTTCCGTTGATGTGTTTATGCAAAATCCTCAAGCCTCTTATAACCCCCAGCCTCAGCGCCCCTTGGACATGAATTATGAAGCATCATACGCATCCATGACATCTGTCGATGGAACAACCCAACAATTCGTTCCAAAAGGAATGACGGATGAAGATTTGAGTGACTCTGATCTGAGGTATGACCAAACTTCACTTTTATATTTATTTTAATTTTATTTGTTTATGATTCTTGACAGTTGTTATGTTTGCAGCTTTATATAGAAATACATGATGGTGCCTTTTTCCTCAACTACTGTTGAAATTGGAGATAAAGATGAAGACGAAGGTGAAGCAGGAAATGAAGAAATTGCATCAAAATGTTCAACCGATTTCATGAACTTGACGAAAGGACAGTTGCGCACTACGTTCGAAAAGACATTGGCTGAAAGTAAGAAAGGTTAAATTGTTTTGCTTTTTAAATACATATCAACATTTTATTTTTAATTTCATTTCCTAAGCTCCAACAAAACTCGCATAGACTTTCAACATTTGTTTTTCAATTCTTGCCATTTCAAATCTGTTGTATGTTTAAAATTAGTACATGTATCCTTTTGGATTCATTTTGAATCCATAGGCACTATAAAAAAGCAAAGAGGCGAACACCGATGGGCATGTTTCCATCATCAGAACACTGGGATGATGATGACTTGGTTTCGACTGCCCAGAGAGACTACAATCCTGTTCGAAAAAACTGAAAATCTTGTCCAACTTTAAATGAAATTTTTTCAATTTTAAATAAGGATTAGCTATTACTTTTACTTCATACGACCGAAAATTTCGATTAAGAACACAATTGGGATTTAAATTAGTCCGCAGACTGAATATTCAAAATGATGATGAAGATTTTAAAGTTTTGCATCAATCTATTTTAATGCGTGGATTGTTTCCCAACATTGTGGAATTGGAATTAACAATCCAAATCGAATGCAGTGGCGTCACTCCGTGGTTTCAGGAACCTTTAGTTGAAGACTTTGGACTCCTTCTCCTGAAGAAATTCTTTTGCTCTTGTAGTCTAGAGGACGTTATGATCACCTTACCCTCAATAGACGGTGCTCTCTTGATCTTTCACGGAATTCTTCAAATCTCCCCGTTAATCAAGTATCTTGCGATCGACACCACTTATTCGTCCAGCAAATTTTATTGCCCAATGACATCCGATTTCATTCAAGTTTTGCAGTCACACTCAGCCATCACACGGAATCTTGTACATTTCAGTTTGGAAGGTCAAATTTTTCAAATTTTTTAAATCTTATCTTAATTGCAGTTTTCTTCAAGTTTGAAAACAATGATGTTGAGAGAAGGCTACCATACAGTAACATTGTCATCGCATTTCGTGACGAACAATAGCAAACCTGCCATGAAAAGTTTATTTAAAGCATTGGCGAGAACTGATTCCTCGAGTATGTGAAGAAGTGATTAGTCCAACTTCACCCATGAACTTCCAGACCTTGATGAGTTCAACTCCTTTCCGACCAGTGCAAGTTCCGGTGATGAATATCGATGTGTATTGGAGAATTGATACTAGGACATCCTCGCTACCTCCAACACCTCCAAGTCCAATGCACCTTGAGATATTTCCTAACGGGTACAGCCGAACAGATCTACGTCCAAAGCGAAGAGAAATGAGTAAGCATAACCTTTCAATTATAAATCTACCATTATAAATATGTTATTAAAAAAGTCTGACGAATATGCTTAGTTTGTGTGACAATTCACGTCAAACGACGACGACAATTCATGTCAATATTGTGTATGTATCCTTTCTAACATTTTTGACTATTATTATTTATCTAGTTTATTTCGTATAACAAGGCGATAATGTTCCTATAAGGCAGGAGCTTAACCATCAGCCTGCTCATCCCGAACCATCGAATCCGAACGTTCCCGAAGTACGATGGAGCAAAGAACAAAAAACTAGCATGATAATCCTAGATGTTGACCATTGGATACATTCAATGGTGATGGAAGACGGTGACGCCTACAACCGTCTGGAAAACCAAAATGTCTATGAGCTGGGTCGTCATTTTGACATTAAAAACCGATCCTGGGATCTAGTTGGAAGACATAATATATTCGACTACATTGTGTGTGAGCATAATGAAGTTTTTGGAATCCAATACCGTCATGTGTTAGTGGTGAGAATTAACATTTTGGCGGCTAACTCTGGATACTGGCGGCGACGACTTCAAAATGAGACGCAACAACCCGCGCTACCTTATGTTCGAGTTGGTCAAAAGAACATATTCAAACCATATAGCAACAGGGATGAGCTGCTAACAAAAATTAATACCTGATAACCCTGAAGGAGAAGACTGAGTTCTTCAGATTTCTACCCACTACTCTTCGTTCAACCGCGCTCAATCTGCACTTTACCCCAATTCCTTTGCCAAAGAAGAAATTGCCTGCACGACGACGGATCGTTCAAAATACAACCCAAGCAAATTCATCAACAGCTCTACCTTCTCCTTTTTCCATCATACAACGGGTTCTTTTTCGTGATTAAAAGAAATTTAGGTTATTTGTGTTTTTTTGGATCATTTGATCAAAAGTTTTCCATATCAAACGGTAGGTGGCGCTTTGGGCAATTTCACATATTAGGTGTTCTTCGTTATTTTAAAATGAGAAATTCATGTTAAGAGAAAAAGCCTGAGGATAAAACATTCAAACAATTCAGAGATGAAATAAGAGTAGGAACCCTTATAATTCGAAATCGTCGTGTTTCACTACTACCACAAGAATACCAAATTCCCTGACAATATGATATAATATGACCGGCATAATCTCGATTATCATCATAATTGGCATTAACAAGCATAGTTATATTAGTTCTAAACCTCATATGGTAGAGATACGGGATAATCTTATAACATTGGGATTACATTGATTTAACGAAACTGTAACTGGAAGACCCCGGGGTCAATTTTGGGGGTCTCGGCTTTAGGATGACTAATACCACAAAAGAGGCAATACTATGGTCCATTTACCTTCCTGTTTAGATAAATTGATGCCTGAGCAGGGATAATGATTGACTCATCTCGTGGAAATAACTCAAGCGGATATCGGCGACAGTCTCATCTCTCGCCTTAACAAAATTACTGTTGACCCCTTCAAGGATTTATCATTCTAATCTTCAGAGAAACCTCACTTTTACAGTTTTTATTTTGTTTTTTGTTCAATATGTTGAATTTTTGCTTAAATTTTAATTCAGGAGACGAGTTATGAAAAATTTCAGAGCATAATCTGCTATGCACTTTAGCAAGAAAGGAAATAAGAATTATTATGACAACGATCTTAGAGCTAGTGGAGCTGTTCAAGAAATTAGGTTTATAATTCAATCAAGATGGTGATTTTGATGAGCTCTACTGCAGCAGAATAAAAATTGTCAATACAAATTTACAAGATGTTGCGCTCCATCATCTACTTCGTTCGATATGATGCCAACATCTACAATGTTCAACATACGTTCTTAAACAATTGGAGGCAACATGACAGTACATCAAGCACATAATTATATTCAAATTATACAAAATTGTCCCAGTTTGTCAATTTTTCACATATCATGTGTTGCTGGTCTTATTAGCAGTAGCCCTGCAGATTTAAGTATCTGTTAACAATCCTTTAATAATCTTTTGACACTTCCTCATGTAATCAACCAAATCCAGGATTTTGCATGGAAAGGTGGATCTGAAGTTTTCAAAAGAAAAGAAGACAATTTCAATTTTCAAAACCTTGCCATCGCTGAAGAAACATTGTGTAATATTTTTAGACCCGTTTCACAAACGAAACTCAGCAAAAAATTGACAAAATTTGGAATTGGCCCTTCAGTTGACAGTTGACACAAAAATAGGCATGTTACGTTTACTGAACAACTTGAATGTGAATGAATCTTACACAATTTGCATATACGGAATTTTTAACTGCAAGCACTGGATCAACTTTATCCAATGAAAGTGAAAAGATTGCTTCCCTGGTCTCTTTAATGTGTCATGTTACGTCAATCAAACGTTTAACGACACATAGTTATGAGCTCGGACCGTTCTTTTTCGTAAGAAGATTGCCAAACTTGAAAAATTTAGAAATGTCAAGTAATTTCAACAATTAGGATTTCCCAAAACATGACACTTTTGAAAATGAACTACAGCACTTGGCCGAATTTCCCCATCATCAACTTCAAAAGTTAACACTAAACCTTTCAGCTGATTGTCTTGAAACAATGAGTTTCATTGTTCAGAGCTTTCCCTACATGAAATCATTTCAGTTTCCAATTCTTACTTTGTTTGAACATCAGGACTCGATCAAAGCATTTTAGGAAGAATTGTCAAAGTTTAACCATTTGAAAAATTGATTCAATGGTAAGTCAATCTAATATCTTTATAAATACAGCAAAAGCATACAAAAGATTAATATGTAATTTCTCAATTTTTTTTTTAATTTTTATTATTACTGGAGCAGTTGGTTTTTAATGGATGGGATTGCAAGGAAGCATTAAGTCTGTTGCAGATAAAGAATGGACTTGATAAAATATCCGACTCACCTATTGCAGTTTCACTTGTAGGATACAATGTGCGTAAATAATTTTAAAACAATTAATTCATAACAAAATGACTTTAAATAATAACCACTTTATAATTGTATGACCTCATTTTGTTTGATTAAAAGATTGCTCGAGTTTCAATTCTTCCAGACGTTTACCGCAAGTTCCGCCTGAACATTTATGATGTGCTGTAAATGCTTAATTCATCTTATATGTTTTTATCAATTTACTTTTCAATCTTGCACTTTAAAAGTATATCTCAGTTTTCCGCATTTCAGTTAGGTGATATGTAATAATTAGTTAGTATTATTATAATGTGTGGACAGTAATAATCTAATACCTATTTAATTAATAAAACAATAATTCATTGGGAAAGTAATAAACTTTTGTAAATTAAAATTAATTTGTGTATCATTTAAATCAGTCAATGTACTAAAAGTATCATAACCAAATGTAGAAAATAGTTCATTTGGCAGAAAAGTTTAAATGGAGCAATGACATATTTTAAAGGGACGATTAAATAAATGACATTGATACTCACAATAATTAAAATATTTCTTTATACAACTGATATTTTAACCAGTGTTCGCCTAAATAGCATTAAGCAACACTTTTTGGTTGCTATTTGCTGTTTTTGCTTTTTTTGCTTAAATGGCTTGCTTGCTTTATTTGCTGTTTTTACATTCCCGCCAATGCTTTTTGCATTCCCGCCCATGCTTTATTTGCTATTTAAGCAAGAAAAGCATCGGCGGGAATAATAAATAGTCCATACAGCAATTCAAGCGAAAAACTCAAAATTTCGGATTTAAAATTTAAAAATTTATACATGTACGATTTGGGTACGTCTCCACTAGACTCCAGTTGTTTCCATGATTTAATTCTTGTTCAACAGTAAATGACTATAGTAATGTTGGTTTACATTCATCGCTGACAGTTTTTTCGGTTTTGTCGCATCCTTATTGGTTGATTTTATCAATTTCGTTATTTGTTGTATTTTTTTAGACGGCAAATGGAGTATTCTTTGTCAAACTAGGTGTCAATACCAAACCACTATAATTAATAAAGTGAATCTCTGCCATTATTTGTTTAATGTGTTTTACTGGACGCATGAAATTACTGGACGTGTTTTTATGAGATTGATCTGTACCGGTTAAAGCACCTGGACAGGTTTTTAAATCAATTTAAATTTAAATGCATTCTTACATGTATTAGAGAACTTTCAGAGATTTTTTATTGAATTGATCTTAAATTACCATCTGAAACTGAATTTCTATTGTTTTCTGAACTTCCTCTTGGATGCAATAAACTTGGTGATTTCGTGCTTATTAATTTCGCATGATGTGCTTGACAGTTTGAAGTCTGACGATCCACTGACCGAGAACAGGTTTGAAGAAATATTGTGAGCCTGAGCCGAAGGCCGTGTCCAAAACTCCGTGACCGAAGGGCAGAGGCGGCCGTTTTAGGTGTGTTTTAGCCGCACTTAGCGCTAGCAACAAAAAATTTCTAATAACCGAGAGCCGAAATAGTGACTGTGAGCATAGTGCTCAATGTGCTTGCTGGGAATGTGATGATCGTGCTGACTATATTTGTAATAAGCCATAATATTTATTATTTTTGAAGATGCATTGTGTTTTATATTTCAAATATATTATATATATTTGCTCTTGATCTTGTTGTGTTTGAATAAAAAAAATGTCTATTAAAATTGAAATATTTACTATGATTTATCTGGGTAACTTTATGTGAAAACTTCATATTACTTTATAATTTCACACTTCAACTTCATACTGCATCAATTACATATAAATATTCATATTAAATTATCATAGACCATTCATATATATACTTTGAAATAAAAGAAATACTACGTAATTGAATCTCTGTGATAGGTTCATGTAAATAAACGTCTCCAAGCTAAGCTACTCAGTAATTGAACGGAAATAGAGAGGAATTGGTTACTTCTTTGAGAAACATAGTAAAGAATCATGAGAGATGGTGTGAAAGAGGCGCGAGGTGTGGCTAAATGAAAGCTGAATTCTGATAGGCTTTAGAATATGCTTGCCTAAGCCAAGTCAGCTCTGCTTTAGTAGTAGAAATGATATTAGTAAGGCTAAGTCTATCATCACCTTTTAGTTCTGCTTACTTCATGAAAGTAATTCCTCCTCTGTAAAGTCTTCATCAAAGTTTAAGTACATTCCATATACTATTATTCAAGTTCACACACAACACAACACACTAACTATACTAACGCACTGGAACGCATATTATGTGCAGACTGTGGACTGTACTTCAACCTGTAACGTAGTTTCATATATAATAAGTTCTTGGGGAATTGAATTGGGACAAACGGATGAAGTTTGTGTCATTTGTGAAGGAAAGCACTCTGCAGAGTTTTGTCATGTAATGCAGGACTGGGATGAAGAGAAGGACATGAAAAATATAAGCGTTAGGTAGGCTTAAAAAGTTATCCACCGAAATGTGTTGGTAAATGCCAAGCATTATTATGATTATTTATTCATCAGGGCATTCTTGAGTCGTCATTAAAAGCGTCGTGAAGTCGCTATCGGTATCACCTAAAACGGTTATCTCAAACGCTGGGGTGGAGGCGCTCGATTCAATACAACATTGCGGTTTCCGAGGTCAAACATTAAAGTCAGATTTGAGGACCCAATTATTGAATCCATTATTCTCTTGCTAGGATCCGCGAAAACTACCTGTTGTGTAGGGTCAAGATTCAGAAAATAAATAGAAAGACACTGAATCATTTTTGGTGTCCTTGCAAAACTTGCCAGACTTCGGGGTCAATTTTGGGGGTCTTAGCTTTAGGATGACTAATAATACAAAAGGGCAATGGCTATGGTCCATGTATCTTCCTGTTAAGATAAATTGATGCCTGAGCAGGGATATTGATTCTAGTTTTATCGATTTTAGCTAACGATAATGGTGAGGATAATGATGGATAGCGCGCATAGGCAATATAGAAAAGAAGTGATGATAAAACTGATGTGGTTCCGTACAAGTACACTGTCAGTTATAGTGCTTATTTATACTGATATCTTTATGCATGCCGTGATAAAATACTACTATTTTAACATTAAAAGGTCTCTAGTGGCTACTTTATGTACTTTAGAAATGTGTACTTTGCCTCAAACATCTGCTGCGATTGAGTCGGTTTGTTGCTATCTAACTTAAACCCCACAATTACCTCAGGATCTACCGCTTCTCTCACTTTATTTTCCCTCTTAGATCGCAGATCTTTAATAAACGACTTTAAAACATTCACTTTGGTTGATTTATAATATGTTTCAAATGACTGCTCCATTGTCCATGTATATGATGCATCTAACTCACGATGCCCCAATTTCCGTAACGAATCGGGTAATTTTGGCGCTTCAGACATT
>JAQFZZ010000565.1:0-16559 GCA_034696405.1 Isotoma caerulea
CTGGTGGGATTTCTCGTATCGCACCCAACTGCAATGAATTTTACTCGAAGGTAAACAAAGATTTGGAAGTGAACAGCCGTTCTTTTTATACCTTGTCGATATTCTTCTCTCTTTACATTAATATAAATAGAACCTCGGCTATTTATTCCTGTGTAAAAACAAGTTCATTTCAAACATTTATGGAGGTGCTTGTTAAACAGATTCTTTTAACAATCCGCTCTTTCTTATTCATTGTTTATATATAAAGGATTTATGATGGATGAGAAAAAGTGATTAAAAACCTTCCTCTTATTATCACAAAATGAAATTCTTCATACTCTATGGTAAAAGAGGGTCGTTTATAAACAACAAAGAGTTGCGATAGACACGTGGCATTATTTGACTTCCGCTCATATAAGTTGGCAGATCTTTTTAGCCCATTTCCCAACACATTTAATATCATCTCGGTTTTTCTAAACGATTTACTTGAAATTCCTCAGACACGCACTCAGAGACGCACTATACATTTCATGAATCCTTTAGTGCTCGCTCAATTTTTATCTCTGGGTTTTGATTTCAAAAATACCTCTTTCCATTAATGATTTACTCTTTTGGTCTATTTCGAAAATAAATCTTCCCTATGGAATGAGTAAAAAGGCAGAGATCAGACGCATAATCATTCATAAGCTCTTCTCCGTATTTCAATTAATATAGTAATTTTTCAGCAATTCTTCAAATTAATATAAAACTTTATGTAAGGTTTTATGTATGAGTGAATTAAAATTCTATAAATACTCGAAAGAATGTTTGTGATTTAAATTTAAATTTAATCTGCTGGATGATTTGGCATTTCCGCTTTGAAGTTTTAATTTCCTCAACTCATAAATTTTAGACTTGTGCGTAGTTTGGTGAATTTCGGTTTCACTGCCAATATTAAGGATTATACGAATTCCAACCATGTGGATTTTGTTAAGAACTATGCTTTTTTTAATTAACATTTATCTCAATACGTTTACCAAGGTAATTAATGCATAATGTTATCTATTTTTATTCGGCAGGTTTGAAGAAAATAAATTCGCTAGTTGTATCATATCGTTCAAATGAACATGTTGCGGCACTTTAGAATATTTGAAAAAATCTGTTTTGTGTAAATTAAATATTATGTGAATGGTTGGTAATTCGTATGAAATTAATTGAAAGCGTTTCAAATGAATTGTGATTTATTTAATGCTGTTACGCAGAGATTTAAATAACTGATGAAGCACGTGCTTCCTTAATTCCTTCTCCCCAATTAAAATAAATGCATTAAAGATTTATCTCACATTGGATTAACTGAATAGATTATTATGAACAATATTTATTCTGTGTCTAGTGTTAAATGAGTGTGGGTGGATGATGCATTTTAAGCACTCTAGTTTTTGTTAATTCCCCACCTGAGTTTAGTTTATGGTTTGGTTGGTGAGTGAGTGCATTTAATCAACCTCCTTGCCTATCATTATCTCTCTCGTTTCTTTTGAGAGTTATCTGAAGAGCCAGCCCATTGCATTTACTACTTTACTTACTTAATCGATAAAGGTTAGAGAGGGAGATTATTTCATAATTTTAACCCAAACATGGGCAGATCATCTCCCATCCATCATTATCGCTTTTCTTTTAAATTTAATTCATTCTTCATGGTGGTCTCCTTTTTTATCTTATTTCCTATTTTATAAAATATTTTTATGCCCATTTTTGGACTGGGTTTTTATTTAAAAAAATGATCACTTTAAAGATACGATTGAATAATCGGTGCACATAATCATCATTTTAATCCACCTACTATAATAACATGTCTAAAAGGGTTATTATTATTGCTATTAATTTTACCTGAGGGCTGGTACTGCTTTTTAATTCAATTAATTTATTATGGCTTTGTGTTATTGCCCGGTTAAAAATAACTCCATCCGGTTAAGTGAAATAAAACTTATTTTTATAATAAAATTCAATAAAAGTCTGGTTGAGGTTTAGCCAAATAATAAAACGCAGTCAACATTTAAAAACGCATGTCATATTTGATTAATTTCGCGTCAAATTTAAAAAAATGAATTTTTATTTTGAACCTAAATTTAATGGGAGCCGCTCAAATACAGGACAGAAGAAATATGGACAGCGAAAATATGGACAAAAAAACGTGGACAGAAGCAATATGGGCAAAAGAACGTGGACAGCGGAAATATGGGCAAAAAACGTGGACAGAAGAAATATGGGCAAAAAAAACGTGGACAGAACAAATATGGACAACGAAAATATGGGCAAAAAAAACGTGGACAGAACAAATATGGACAACGAAAATATGGGCAAAAAAACGTGGACAGAAGAAATATGGACAGCGAAAATATGGGAACAAAGAGGAATGTGGACAACGGTAAACCTACGTTACTTTCAGACATGGGATAAATAATAATTCATTAATTAATTGATTTATTATAGTAATTCAATTATTGAATTAGAAGTACACTTTATATCACATTTTGAATTAATTATAATTTATTGTACATTGAAAGTTACATGAAAGGTTAATATCTAATATATGACAAACTAAATGAAATATTAATTTGAAAAAAATGTAAAATTATGAAGAAACATTTTGTAATTTGTCTCTTTTTGGAATTCCCTCTGAAATGCGTGCGTGTTTAATCCGTAAATTTGTTTGGTTTACCTTCATAAATTCACATTAAACTTTCAGAGATTTGGTAAACCTCTGAAATCCTTTGATTTATGTGAAAATTCCTTAAAAGTTAGGAAAGCTTAGACGTGTGAAAAAAACTCCTTCTAAAATCCGATTTATTATTTAAGTAGGAAAATGTGTGATCTCATAAGCCTTTTAACAAAAATTTGTGAAAAATTGAGCTTTTAATCTTTTGTTATTTCTATGTTATCGTATTTACGCATTTATTGTGCACAAACGGTGCTTTAAAATGTTTTATTTAAATTTTTTAATTTTTTAAATCTTAAAATGGGATTTAAAATTTCAAGTTTTTTCACCTCATAACTCTTGCTTTGTAAGGTAAGGGTCGTTCGGAAATCAAGAGAAGAAATAGATCATGAAAAGAACATCATTGTTTAATGAAAATAAATTTGGAACGAACCTCGAGCTTTGATAAATCATTTGAGGCTTGTGCTTTCTATACAATACTCAAATATTGGAGAGTAAAATTATTACAGAGTTTTGATAATCAATTGATGATAAGTCTTATTTACATTTTGGAAAAGTGAACAGGATGAATTGAGGGTATTAAATGACACAAAACACAACACTCGCCTTTGTTTGTAGAAATGTGCGAATCTCTTTATTTGCAAACATCTCTCTCAACCTTGGACTAATTTATTTATGAATCAATAATTGACTAGGTTAAATAAATGTTTAATTAAAGAAGCCCAGAGATTTTTCAAGGATTCCAAGCCAATCTGTTCCAGACAAATCACAACACAACTCAATTTACAATTTAAAATCGAACATTACTCGGTATAAAAGCTAATTTTAATTTCGTTATTAAAATAAACCGTATCAAAACGGGAATAAAGAAGTAGCGAATTCCAAATTTAAGTAATTTGCAGACCGTACAGTGACTATGAAGCATCTGCAACCAACTTTAGAAAATAGAACTTTTGTATTTGTAGCACTTTAAGTATTTTGCGCATCGAAACACCGATTTTTTCACTCACTGCGCCTGCGCAGCGCGCCAATCACTGCGCCGATTTTTAATACAAAATATCCTTTCGACCAAAAGAATACAGTGCAAAAAAACCGCGGGCGAATTCCCCTGGGACGAATGGACAGACAGAGCAATCTTATAAAGTAACCTTTGATACTTAAAAATGGAAAGAGTTCATAACTTTTCTCCATAGTTAATAAATAACTGCTGATTGAATTGAAATGTCCAACCTGAGCTGACCTTTTGAATCCGCGAAATTGCGAATGGGATTAAAACATGAAATTTAATTGGAGAGGTAGAGTCCGAATTAGAATGAGGAAATGGTCACACCCAGACCAATCCCACTCATAAATATGTTAAACTCTCAACGGGAGTCTCAGATTTATTCAGGCTATAAAAACCTACTAAAATATATTCTTCACAAAATGCAATTCTAATTCATCTTTCACCTTTGGTCATTCATTTTTACATGTGTATGGAAACATCGTACGTGGAAAGGGAGCTCAACCCGGTTTTTTAACATTTTATTAATTAGCTAATCCACGCCTAATTTCTCTACTCTGACAACTTTATTAATTAATTAATTAATTAATTAATAGAGCGATAAAAACCAACCTATTAGAAAAGTTAAAAGCTTTAAAAGAAGCAGCAAAAGATAATAAATCTCATCAGGGTTTCGTATTTCACACTTTTTTGGTATTTTTCCCATCACAGTGAGAACAACTGTGATAAATGGGAAAAATTGTGATAAATGGGAAAAACTGTGAAAAATGGGAATTATTGTGAAAATTTAATCTATTTGTGTTATTTTTATTCAATATGACAATTAGGATACATTACATGGACACAGAAAGAATTATATTTTATAATTTAAGCTAAAAAGACATAAAAATCAAATTTTCAAAAATGATTTTTTGTATAAAACGACCCATTTTGTGATTTAAAATTTGATTAAAACTGTAAATTGCTATGTTTTATGCATAGAATTACAGTTTAAAGTAGCAGCAGCGTTTTTAAAAACATAAATATTGTTGTTTTACAAAAAAATCAATTATCACAGTTCATCACAGTTTCACTCAAGTGGTTTAAACCAGTTTATCCCACCCATTTATCCCACTGTGAAGATCCGAAATGAGCCATGAGATCACACATCTCATGGCTTGGTTTTTTCAATGTTCACGTCTCATTTTAAAATGTTTAAAGTTTTAGTCCACATTTCGTATGACCTATGACCTATATCCACTTCAGTTTAACTTATCCAGAGCCGTGCAGGGATAATGACCCCAACTTACAAAGGAGTAAGAAAAGATCAAGGGTAAACATTATAATCTATAGGATAAAATAAATGAGGTGAATAGGAATAAAAAATGAAAACAAAGTGATCGCATAACCTGATTTTTGCTCTGATTGAACTCTTAACTCTTGTTCCTTAATTAAGTAACATTTTTCAACATTAAATGTGAGTGAAACCCAGAAATAGAAATGAATGAAATTGTAGATCCATTCATTTGTTTAATTTAAGTAAAAAGTAGACAGGTGAGGCTTAATGAGTGGGTTGTTGGGGCACACACCACACCAATTTGTAATCTCTCTCTCTCTACAATTAAAGGTAAGTAAGTATCAAGTAGAGTTTAAAATGTTTAAATACTTTTCATTTCGAATACATAATAATCTCTGTCCACGTTAAATACTTCTCTAGAGTTTCCTTTTAGCCCAGGTAATGTTTTACCTGTCTCAGACGACTGAGCAAGGATTTCCCTTTTGTTTCACATGCAGACGCCAAAACAAGTCTTAACATTTTTAAACGAAACGATTTAAACATTTTAAATCATCTCTTTCAACACTTTTAAATTACACAAGGAAAACAAACATTGGATTGTGTTTTTTTATGCTCTAAATTCTAGGTAAATCACTATCATTTCTGTTGTAAATTATATTGCGTGTGTGTGGTGAGACAAATGGAAAATATGTAATTTATCCTATTTGTCTGACGCAGTTATTTATTCATAAAATAAATCTTATATATAAAATTGGCTGGTCTCTGTGTAGGTGACACTTCTACCCAACTCAAAACTAAAAATCAGCAGTGTTTGGCTAAAGTAAAAAAGCAAAGATATTTTGTTTGTACTGTTTTTGCTATAATTGCTTGCTTGCTTTATTTGCTTTTTTTACATTACTGCATTCCTGCCAGTGTTTGCCAAAATAGCATTAAGCACAACTTTTTCGTTGCTGTTTTTGCTATAATTGCTTGCTTGCTTTATTTGCTGTTTTTACATTCCCGCCCATGCTGTTTTTGCTTTTTTTGCTTAAATAGCTTGTTTGCTTTATTTGCTGTTTTTACATTCCCGCCAATGCTTTTTTGCATTCCAGCCCATGCTTTATTTGCTATTTAAGCAAAAATAGCATTGGCTGGAATACTAAACAGCCAATACAGCGATTCAAGCCAAAAAATCAAAATTTCGGATAGGCAAATTAAACAAGCAAGCCAACAACTGAATATAAAACAATGGGCGAACGCTGATTCCTTGCCAATGAATGATTTGCCATTTAAGCGAAAAAAGCATTCGAGGAATATTAAATAGCTATAGAACAGCAATTTAAGCGAAAACTTAAAGCGTTTTAAAGCAAATAAAGCAAGGAAGCCAGCAACTGAATTTACAGCAATAATAATGAACACCCATATTTATAGCAATACAGTCACAGGTTGTAGGTTGAAGCTTTCCGTCTCCTGTGACGGGTTTATTTACTGTTTTAGTACTTTAACAAGAAGATGATTTATGTATGGATTATTCGGTAAAGAACACAGTTTAAGTCAAAGATGATATTTAGTTGCGTTTAAAAAACTTCTAAAGGTGAGTGCGTTTGTTTGTTGTCTAGAAAAGTGGGCTTAGTTGTCTTGTATGAATGAATAAGTGAGAGGTGTAATTAAGAAATGTGCCAATCAGCCAAGCCAGGGTGGTTGGGTAATTAGTGGACAAACTACAAATTCTGTTCATGTCAACTCATAAGCAAACAGAGATATAATTTCAACCACTATAGTTCTCTAAATGTCAATAATAATTTGGATATTTTTCTAATCACACGAGAATACAACAACTCAATTGTGCAGGGCATAGCAGACAACTAGACAAAGGCATTTTTACAAGTTACAAAAAGTATATTGGAAGAGAGGAAACTTGTCTCTAGTCAAGCTCATAATACTTACGATTAGTGTAACCTAGACAAACTACTTTTAGACTATAAGAGTCAATAATATTAGTGTTTCCCAACGTGAATTTTAAACCAGAGTTTGGACATTGCTTTATACTGGGTTGCCGACTTGCTTCTTTAATTTGCTTTAAAGCACTTATCTGAAATTTTGAATTTCTTTGATTTGAAAAATTGAATGAAAATGTTGATTGAGATTTGATTCGAGTGAGTGAAATGATGTTAATAATAAACCACATGAAACGGAGTATAGAAAAGTAGCGAAAGCAATAGACATGTCTAAAATTTTAGGATATAAAATGAAAAATTTGATATAGTGTGACCTTTTGACCTTAGAGGTCACCAAACATTAAAGAGTCATACCTCATTTTGATCTAAACTTAAAAATCTATCTAAATATACCAAAATTGTATTTTCGCTTTTTTGACCTTTGACCTCCTACATTGACCTTAGGGGTCATCAATAGTCATCATAGAACATGAATATCATTACATATTTTAGTCTACTTTTCCAGAGCTATCCAATGATGTAAAATGTGAAGAATGACATTTTTTGACCTTTGACCTTATTTTTCGACCACTGTGACCTTGCGCAGCTGGTTTTCAATACCAAAAGTCTTTGCGACCAGAGAAATCCAGTGTAAAAAATCGCACGCGATTATCTCCAAGCGTTCGAAAGTTATCGGTGTGACGGACAGACAGACAGACAGAGCGATCTCATAAAGTAGCTTTTGCTACTTAATAATTGTTTAGAAATAGTAAGTAAGTAATCTCGTGTGGATTTTTGATAAAGTAGTGAGGTGAGGTTGCACTCACTCACTCTCAATCTGTCATATAACTCATGTAATAATAATATATGCACAAATGTTAAGTCGTGCTTTCATTAAACTAAAAAGCAATCTAATCTTGAATGAAATTGGGCCAAACCATTGCAGACCATTTTTACCTCAGTTTTGAAAGTCACTATCTGGCTGTTGGAGATTTAGAAATGTGAACTAGAGACACAGACTCACACTACTTGTATCTTTTACACCATTTTGTAATAATCTTTTATCTTGTCTTCGAATATGTCACAATTTAATGTATCAAAATACAGCGTAATTATTACAAGAAATTGAAGAATTCTAGGACAAATGATGCATTCAAAAAATGTACCTACCACACTACAAAAATCCATAAAGACCAAAATGCCTAAACGACAAAAATGCATAACAACCAAAATGCCTAAACGACAAAAATGCATAACAACCAAAATGCCTAAACGACAAAAATGCATAACAAGTAACCAAAATGTCTCATTCAAAAAATTGTGCAAGTGCTTAAAATTTAAAATAATTTTTCAAATGCTTAAATTTTAAATATCTTGTGAAGTATTTTACTTTTTAAATGATTTTCAGAAGTTTTTTAAACTTTAAATAGTTTTTCAAGTGATTTAAATTCAAAATAATTTTTTAACTCTAAATTTAATTTTGTACTTGAAATAATTTCATTAAACAAGAACGATTGATTGTAAGGTCTAGCGATATATTGTTTCTTAATTGTAAATTTGGATTACAAATTGAATTAAATGTTTAATTTGCCTTTTTATGGCAGAAATATGAAATTATTGGGGCATGTTGTCGGATAACCTTTAAAAACCATCCGGTTAACATTTTAGCGTTTTTTAATTGCAATTGTCACTATAAAAATCTGATTTATACACACGAACTGAGGAATGCCTATAAATATAAAATACCCCCAAAAAAAACTAGAATAAATGAAAGTATTTTTACCTGAGAATGGTTGACAAGTTATATGAATGTGTGTGGCAATAACTGAAATTAGCTAATAATAAAAAGAGTGTCACTCACTCTTCCTGTCACTTTTTAAATTTTATGGGACACACAAAATGTCTTTTATTTCAATGTTTTTTATACGACCAAATGATTTTATGATCACTGCACGCACTAATAATATTTTCTACACTGTACTATTATTGCACTATCATGAAACAATTAAGGAGTTGCATCACACACATTCACTTGCATTTTATCGCATCAATTAGCGAGATACTCCAATTGCATTGCATTGCATGTCACCTCCATTTCATCACTCACTTTTTTTTAAAATTTCAAGTACACTTCACTTTTTATAACCTAGTTCGAGTTTCGTTAAAACAAATAATTTCCAAAAAGAATAGAAAAATCTTGGGACTTTTTATTTAAATTTAATTAAGTTAAATATGGACAATTTTGAATTTTTCAGTATTAATTAATTAAGCATTTAATTTTTATTTATTTTATTATTTAATTAATAACTTTATTATATGTGATTTAGTATTTCTTTTAAATATTAAATATCGTTGTACAAACAAATAACTTAATTTTATTTTTATATTCAAGGCGAAATTTTAATATAACTTTTTTTAAATGGTTTATGAAATTTTATTAAACAGTTTTTTAGATTTAAAATTTACAAGAATAAAAATGATTCACAAGATCTATGCATGAGGTTTTGGAGTTTTATCTGTAATTTATTAAACCTGTACATTTGTTTTTCACGACACGCCAATTAAATGTCTTTTTTTTGAAGAATTATTTCCAATTGTTTATTTATTTGATTAATTTCCGAAAAAAGTGTAATTTCTTTAAATAACTTTATATGAGAATTTTTGCTAAATCAAAACAAATTGTAGGATGAGATAAACAAAAAAACTTGTAATAAAAATTCAGTTAAACTTAAATCACTGCATAACACGTGGGCTAGATTGATAACTTAAGTTAAATTCCTTTAATAAATAAATGTGGAATCTCCACCTTAAAAAGGTCACGGAAGGTTAGTCCAGTCCAGCCTTTAAACTCAGAGGAGATAAGACAGGGTTAAAGTTCATATTTTAAACTTTTAAATGAAAAAGCAAGTTTGTAAAGTTCACATTGAATTAAAGTTTAAGACTTTGTTCAATGTGTCAGAGAGAGAGAGATCGACGTGGAGTTGTTTAACTCACGAGCTTGCAAGATACACTGACTGCAGTTAACTTTAAAAAGTTATTAAAAAACTACACAGTGTTTTTTACCATTTCCTCATCTCACTCTTCAGATCAGAGAGAGAGAGAAGTAAATGAAATTGTAAGTGAATCCAAAATCCAACCCCCTAATATGTTAACTTGATATTCTCTTTAACTAGTCTACAATACAGGGAGTGGAATAAGTATTGTTAGAATATACGTTGGGTTCACTCACATTATTAAGTAGCGGAAAGCTGCTTTATGGGATCGCTCTGTCTGTCTGTCTGTCTGTCCGTCACCCCGATAACTTTCGAACGCTTAGAGATAATCGCGCGCGGTTTTTTACGCTAGATTTCTCTGGTCACAAAAACCTTTGGTATTGAAAATCAGCGCGCAGCGCAAGGTCAAACTGGTCGAAAAATAAGGTCAAAAGTCAAAAAATGTCATTTTTCACATTTTATATCGTTGGATAGCTCTGGAAAAGTAGATTAAAATATGAAATGATACTCATGTTCTATGATGACCCCTAAGGTCATGATAGAGGAGGTCAAAGGTCAAAGAGTTAAACTTCAAAATTTCGTATATTTAATTAGATGTTCAAGTGTAGATCAAAATTAGGTATGGCACTTTAATGTTTGGTGACCTCTCAAGGTCAAAAGGTCACACTATCAAATTGTTCATTTTACATCCTAAAATGTTAGACATGTCTATTGCTTTCTCTACTTTTATATATTCCGTTTGATGTGCTTTATTAATTGAACGTATTTAATATATTTTACACTTTTCCAGGGAAATCTATTTCTCTTAGGTGAAACACTCAACATTTTTAGGAGAAATGAAATGACAGTCTATTTTAATTACCTGGTTAAAATTTACATGAATATTTTATTATGTATACAAACAAAATGCAACCATGAATTTATGAATGACCCTAGACAGTTAAGATTATAATTCCATAAAGTGGACTCATCTTTATTGTTTGATGGAGGAATGGAGAGGAAGTGAAGATGTGATTTAAATATGAAAACATGAGATTCACATTTGATAAGGAGTGGAGTCCCGACTTTCGTGGGAACTCCAACAATGCCCAACAATTTACATAGTCTTATATAGTTATATAATGCACAGAAGGGTAATTTATGTTCACTTCCATTCCACTCCTTAAATAACGCAAAGTTGGAATTTAGGATCCCTGTGCAATATGGGCAATCAATTTAATAAATTTTAATATTCATAATATATGCGGTTTAACTTTAAGAGGTAGGAAGCTTTACTTCTAACGGCGTGGTCATTTGTACAGTTTTAATTTGAAATTATTTCTGAATAACTGAAATTTTAAAAGGGGAAGAAATACATTTTTTAAGAATAAAATATGCATTTATAGGAATTTATTACGAGGGCAATTAATCGAAATATACAATTCGTGTAAATGGTCTTAAACAATTTGGAAGAATTATTACAGCTAATTCAGTCAGTTGGAGGGTTTCGGATGGTAAATACCACGTTCTGGTATTTACCAGTGGTATTTGCCGGTTAAAAACGGTAATTGCATGGATCATACAAGTACTTACCATATAATAACTGGTAAATACCGGTAGTTACCGGGTATAAAACACTGGGATTTAACGGTCAAAAACAATTGGGATTTAACGGGTAAAAACCATTGGGATTTTACGGGTAAAAAGTACTTGTATTTAAGGGATAAAGACCACTGGTATTTAAAGGGTACAAAAAATTGGGATTTAACGGGTAAAAACCATTGAGATTTTACGGGTAAAAACTACTTGTATTTAACGGGTAAAAACCACTGGGATGTAACTGTCAAAATTAATTGGGATTTAACGGGTAAAAACTACTGGTATTTAACAGGTAAAAACCACTAATATTTAACGGTCAAAAACAACTTGGATTTAACAGAAAAAAACTACTGGTATTTAACGGATAAAAACCACTGACATTTAACGGGTAAAAACCACTGGTATTTAACGGGTAAAAACCACTGGTATTTAACGGGTACAAACTACTGGTATTTATCGGGTAAAAACCACTGATATTTAACGGAATTTGTCACCAGTAATTAACGAATAGTGGTATATACGAAACCCTGGATAGGTGACAGGAGTAAAAGCTTGTTTGTTTTGAATTAAAAATTACACGCTTAAACCTTCAAAACATTGCGTGTCCAAAACAAGATACAGTTAAAAGTTTTTTGAGGAACAAATCCTTCATTTCTACCTTGATTTTTTCTTTTTCTCTTACTTAAGAAATATCAAAAATATATTTATAGACTTTTGGTAAACTCTTGAACTAGTACGACTTGAAGTGTAAATTGTAAGCATGGGGGAATTTTATTTGATTGTGTGATTTATAAGACAAAGAAATTTTCTGGGAAATGGAATAAAGTCAGCTTTTAATAACTAGCTTAAGGGGTGTTAAATAAAAGTTAATTGTAAAATTGGAGAGGAAATAAACTCGTTAAATGTGGATTGAATAAGTTAAGTAGCTGGAGGGATGGAATTAATTACTTTCGCATTAAATACAATAAACTAATTTATATCCAAGCATATCTTGACAATTAATCTCGAATGAAATTAATGCCCAAAACGTATAAAAATAATTATCCCCTTATTTACTTGTCTATCGTAGAGGACAACTTTTTTATTACTTTTGCAATAAGCTACCGACTCAGTGGCAGGGTGAGCTATTATTCAGGACTTTTACTAAAATAGATAAAAAAAACAACTAAAATTATATCAATACTTTTGAGCATTAAAAATTAAAATATTTTCAATTTGAATTAATAGTCTCATATTCTCTGTGCTATGGTCTAATTTCCGGGGTTTTTTTTTCTTTTACGGGGTGAAAAAAGTGTCGAGAAATGTTTCCATAAAGTAAATGGGGGTGAAGGGCAAAATAAGGACGAAGTAAACGTGTACGTCATATAAATGGACAAAAAAATAATTGACACATTTTTAATAGACAGAGAAAAAATGGAAATAAAATAGATGGACATTAATAATGGTAGACATCCAATTCGGAGACAAAAATTATAATGGACAAATTTTTAATAGACAGAGAAAAAAATGGACATAAAATAGATTCACATTAAAAATGGTAGACATCCAAATTAGAAGACAAAAATTATAATGAACACAAAATATGATGGATATGAACACAAATGCTATACAAACTATTAAGTTTGTCCATTTAAATAATTGTCCATTAATTTTTTTGTTCACTATTATGGCTGTCCATTATTTGAGATGTCTATTAAAATATTGTCCATTTAAAGTTTTGTCCATTATTTGCGCTGTCCATTATTTTTTTGTCCATGGATGGATATGACGTCCACGTTCACTTTGTCCACATTTTGCCCGGCTCCCAGTAAATGGAAAAGGTGAAATACAATACACCCTGTATATTTAGCCAGATGGTGTCAAGTAAAAAGATGTTTTTTTTAAAGTGTTTAAAATGTTAATAATTGTGAAGTTAAAATCCCGGTGAAGTAGCACCCTGGTAGTGGATGAGCTACCTGCAGTGCGAAAACAGTGAGTGAGTTTTCACATAAAAATCGTATAAAATGTTGAGTGTGAGATGTTTCAAGGTTGGGATGGACATGCCGAGTCGTGACCTTTGACTTGTCTCTATTATTTTCCTCCTCATCATCCTTCTACACTTCACCACTAGGTAAAAATGTTCAGAAAACTTGGTGATTATCACGAAACAATTAATCACGCTTTAATAATACCTCACTTTTCAATGCAGTGTGCACAAAATAAGTCAAACAACTACCAAAACATTATCACAGTTGTTAATTAATAGCCCCTGTTTTTATTCTCCTAAGTTAATTATCTATTTATAATCATTCTAGGCTGTATTGAGTATTTATTATTGCTAATGCCTACGGTGTATTGATTATGTCCGAGTCATAATTCAATACGGCCTACGTAGTAATATACATATCCTATCAAATTTTAACGAAATTCAATCTTGCCTAGGAAGTATTGCGTATGGACGGATTAGCAATACGGCCTGCAACATATGTAAATATGCATTTTAGTTTATTTTTTCCAAAAACAAGTTTGAAACTTAATGAACGAGATTTAACAAATCGGTACTTATTTTTAAAATTAACCTTAATTAAGCTTAAATATCCATACATTATTTTATACTACACAGGCATTGTGAAAACAGTGGGTTAAAAGTGAAAAACTTATCAATGTATTTAAGTTTACAGTAATGGAGGGAACATTACTCTATACTACACACTGCCTAAGTTTAACATGACATCTTCTAATTCTACACATTATTCATATGATAATTTTCAGTATCACGGAAGTCAATCATACAAAAATTCCAGACAGTCTATGAGATGTCCTCATTATATGTATTATCTAATTACTAACAACTGGTACAGGAAAAGCTATTTTCGATTTTTCATGTTTAAATTTAAATACTGAGCTAGATTTTGAAATACTATTTCAAAATGATTATTTTTAAAACAAAATCTATGATATTATAATAGTAAACTTAATAATTGCGTTATTGTAGGATGAATAAATACAATTTAGAATTGGATGCAAGCACATTTAACAACTTCAATATGTATTACGTGTATCGTAAGATTTAGGCAACAATCATTATTTTAATAGCCAAAGATTAGAAATATCGACTCAATTGATGTTTTATTGCTTCGAGATTATTTAAAAAATACTGTGCATATGCATTAGAGACAATATAAATATTGGATATTGTATGAACGCATAAAGCCATAATATATATTTATTTGAAATTATAATCCCCTTTTATTAATGGCACGTTATAAAATAATTTTTCCACACATCATTTTGCTATGAAAAAAAGGGTTTTGTGAACATTGCAGCACCCTTTGAATACAACGAACTTGCCATCTTGCGTGCTAATTCTTTAATTTGACTTACCACTTGAATGATTAATCTTAAGAAAGCCATTGCAGCAGCCTTAGCTGATGAATACAATATTTTAAGGAAATCCCAAATGGTATATCTAAGCTCCTCTAGTAGAACAATTGTTGCTACCACGAATCCTACCAATCCAATGACGAAAGTTGTGGCAAAGCTTGAAGTGACGGTTTGTGGTTGAAATCTGTCTTCGTCTACACCAGTGTAGAGTCTGGGAACTTTCAACTCGTCAAATAAAGAGTCCCACATTGAGTAAATTCCAGATTGCATTAACAACTTGAGCATCATGTACGCTGGTTGGGCGCCATTATACTCGTATTTGAAGATGTTCACTGTCCAGTATTTAGACTCATTTCCACGGGCATATTTATATCTTGTTATTTTTGACCTTTCTTGAAAAATGTTTCTTTCAAACGTTTCCATCACCGAAGTCTCAGTAACGAAAACAGTTTTATCACATTTCTCAATCAGCTTGGCTACCTCTGAAATATTTGCAACTATTGACTTAGCCAACAAGTAACGAGTTATCGAAGTGTCCAATATTTTTATTAGAGCTGATTCCACGCCCAAATAAGACTGTGAAGTACGATTATTCCAATGTGCAGGGTCATATTGATCAGTGTAAGGAGACGGGATTGGTTTCCGTAATATATAGGAGTATTCCCATAAAAATTGCCCTTCCTTTCTTCCTTCATAATGATTTTTAAGATCTTTAAATAAGACTGAGGTAAATTCATTTTCTTCTGATTTATACTTTCTAGTCGCTACCAAGATGTTGTCTACCTTATACCTAGAGAAAGTGTGTGTGGAAACGAGAGTGAATCCAAATTCCTTAAGTTGGTCAAATGTCTGCGGATACTCGTTGACCACAGGCAGGACGATTCCATTGGTAACAATCCCTTTGTAACAATTAGTAAGGACTATGCCGATTCCAACCCAGAGCCAGAAAAACCAGTGGAAATATTTATTCCCCCCATTTTTCTCTGTCTCGTCGATACTCTGAGACACTTCTGTGAGTACACTAAAAAATGTGACGATTCTTTGAATTTGAAGGTGAAAAGGGTATTCGGGGTCTACCACAACTAGGAAGGAGGTGAATAGGAAGAGGGAGATTAAAATACAGAGCCAGATGTGAGGTCCATAAGGTGTGTGGAAATGATCAAATTTGAATGAATTCGTTAGAGCAGAACAACTTAGGAAAGTGAAACTGATGTTTTTAAGAATTATAAAGTGCTCAGTACTTATAAAACGTATAGTGTGATAGTAATGAGGTACTGTTTTGAATTCAGCATTTTTCGTGGGATAGAAACCACACTCAGTTTGGTTATTCTTAGCCAGACGATCGAGTAAGATGTACTTAAGGACAGGGAGAAATGTTGGTAAATTAATAGATCTGTTTTGGGCGGGTAAAACAGCCAAGTTTCTGACGTATGTTCGCACTGTTTTCAAGTCATCACGTAACCTAAGCATTATGGGTTTGTCTTCTAAAGAGCAAGAATCTTCTAGACGGATTATCGTTGATTTTATATCCTGTGATATGATTTGCTTCACGTGTTTTTGATCCATCGTTTGGCTTTCCCAACTTGCATTCCACATGATTGTGTAACTATTGGTAAATGCTTTTTTATTTGATCTCAGAATGCCGCCAAGGTGTTGGTACCGAATTTCCGTAATTACACAATTTAATTGTGCAGTCTGTTCTAATAAAAACACGAATAGATAGTCAATGCCTAGAATCTTCACTGTGGTCATAGGT
>JAQFZZ010000566.1:0-16547 GCA_034696405.1 Isotoma caerulea
TCTATCCATCCTTAGATTTTTTCATGTGCTCCATTTTTCTTCCGTTAAATCTTACATTCACTCACAGTTCCGGAAACAGACTGAGATCATCCAGTTAGGACAGTGACGAAATCCAATGATCACAGAATAGGGAGAAAGTTTACCAGAGAAAGTGTCAGATGTGTAGCGAGGCTTAAGATGGGTAAAGGGATGACTACGAAATGCTCTCTTTGTTTACACCATTCTTCTGCCTCTGTACACAGACAGAATTATCTGCACACACTATTGTACACTAGAATTCCACTAGTTTTTCTCCACTCGTCGTCGTATGTGTTTTGTTTAGTTCACTTGCAATCTCCGAACGAAGCAAACATCATAGCAAACACCGCATGGTTTGCAATATCCATTACTATTACTATTACTACTCGAGTTTCCTAACTTTTTGCACATGTGTGTCCAAAATTCCTTCATACACATAAACACAGCAACATAAGCAAAGCTAAGCTCAAGGATTGAGAAAGCAAGGAGGGGAACAACGGGGAAAGTAACGCCTAACCTAAAGTATTAGAAAGGGAGAAAGTGTCTTTATGGCACGTTTGGACTGAGATGTATGAGAAATAAGGAAGGTTGGGAATGCAGATGTGCCAGAGGGGACCCTGTTCCATTCTCCGTCTCGATCTGCCTTTGCTGTTGCAGTTCAAAAAACAATGAGATCGAACGTGAAATGCATGACTAAACAAAAAGTTAATATTGGCACTTTTTCCAATCGCATTTCCCTAATCTCACGTTTTCATACAACAAAAAATGTGAGCCGCATATAACGCAAGGAAAACAGTAGCACCAGCAGGAACCATGCAGAACCTTTTACTTTTTCCTTGTTTTCTAAAAGGATTGTGTATACGTTCTGTTGAAGATAATGTAGAGAGATATTTGGTGTATAGATGCACGACATAGATTTAGCTGGATAGCCCAATTCGAATTCATTCACCCAAAGGCATGTTTGCACTTTTACCGGCACACCCAGTCAAGTCAGTCGAAGTAAGTCAGTAATAGTTGTAGTAGTAGTAAGTCCGCAGTGAACAGTATAAGCAAGCAAGATATTATTATATATTATTATATTATCGTTTGTATAACACTTTCCATCTGTTCTTTCTTGTATTCGCACTACCAACCATCCACCACTGGTATCTTTGCCAGTGCTTTCTTCCAGTCAGCTTGTCTTCGTCGTTTGGTTTGGTTGAGAGGAGGACGTGCTTTGGGGAAAGCAGGTTATCCGGTATCGCATCTCTCAACTACCTTACTACATGCAAAATATATTATTTTCCTAATGTAGCACCCATCAATAGTGATTATATCTTGACATAGGGCAAAAACATCAGAAATATGGGTGTAAAAAGTGCAGTTGAACTGGGCTTTGTATACATAATACATATTATTATTATCTCTTCGGACTATAATGTATAATAACTTATGTATAGCAAATGCATGTTCCTTTTTATGAAGCACTTTCTCCATGGTTCTAGATGAGTATAACTCATAAGTAGGTGAATGTAACTTTCTGAGTTTCTCCACCCTTCACCTACCTTTTACAAGAAAACCAAGGTGAGGGTAAGCGAAGATACGGAGCATTTTCAGAATACTCGGTTATCTCGGCATGAATAATTCACCTAGATTTCTTGTCTTGCATACAGGTATTCTTCCTTCAGATCTATTATCCATACTTTTACTTTTGTATTACTTTACTATCTACAATGAATGGCAAAACAAACAGTAACTGGCGAAGGCTACTTTATTTGAAAGAAACTAACATTTTCTGCACAAAGTAAACCAGCTTGTAGATGAGTCCAACCACCAACAACGGAAGAATGAATGCAAGTTATTGTAGGAGTTATCGCCAGGCCAAATTAGGAGTTGAACTGGATAGGTTTGCATAGGATAAAGCATATAAAGACCTTTGCAAACCTATCCAGTTCAATTCCATGGTTAGCTTGGAGGCGACAATACGTTTATAGATACGAAGGGTGTTTTATAGCAATTATTAGGTAAAATTTTATGAAGTACTATATGATATAGCAAAAGCATTTAGAAGCTCAGGTGTTTCTTCCCACCTTTAGGTACTTTAAGAGGTTACTTGTGAATGAATATGATTATGGAGGTAATTATGCATACATGCTCAATTTGTCATTAATATATGGGTTACTTGTTCCATAACGATTCTTAATTTGCATTAAACACTGCAAAACTGAATCTTGTACATGAAATTCACCAGTCTTACAGATCTTTTGATACAACCGCATTATTTAATGTTGCAATTAACGTCAAATGATATGATACAATACAATAATTTGTATAATTTATCTCCAGAAAAAATAACACCATATGAATAACTATAAGTGCATGGTATATAACAAACTAGCGACTATAAAAATAATTCAAGGCTCATTACTATTATATTGTTGAAATTATGGCACTATGGGTATTCTCTTCTCAGTGATTGGAAGATTAGAACATGCCCAATTGGTCCAAGACTAAGATAAATAGACACGATTGCTAGAGTAAGCTCTAGCAACTACCAAAAAGTAAAATTACTACACAGTTGTTTTCAGTATTGGAGTATATATTGATTGATTGATTTGATTTATTCAAAACATCTCATAAATTGAGCTAGTTATATTGTGTCATAAGAGTCATAACTCATAAATTATTAAAAGCATAATATCAAAGAAATGCGGACTTTTTTAGTTTGTAAGAAAAAAATTAAGTAACGAACTCATCACTTTCCCTAGCTTTTATAATAAAACGTCGTACAAGTTTTAGGTAAAAGGTTTTCAAAAAATCCGTATGTTAGATTCGCATTGATAGTGACCAATTTGAAAGTGACCGAAATGTCACGAATAACGAAATTTTTTCGATTTTTATACGCATTGAAAGTGACCAAGCATATTGAATCTGACCAAAGTCAAAAAACGCGTTCAAAGTGACCAACGAAAATATTTAAAGTGACTAAAAATTAAAATTCCAATTTTTCTTCAAAACTCTTTATTTTCGGGCAAAAGAATTTTCGGTTCTTTGCTGCTCTCGTCTGAATTCGGCAATGACACGCCAAAGTGCAGGTCTCGAACATTTCATTTTTAGCTGAAATTTATTCTGCCATCCTTCCAAAATGTTTGTAATCGTGGTGGTATATTTTTTGTTCCTACATACGTCTTTCGAAAGTATGTTATGACGGGAAGTAGTTCTGTAGGGAGAAGGCCTTTTACGACTTGAAAAACCTTTTCAACATGTCTGATAGGTGTAAATGTATTCATTAGCATTACTTGTTGTACACATTGGTCACTTTCAATTATTTTTGGTCAGTTTCAATAGGACCTATTGAAAGTGACCAACGTGCTTTTTCTGTCAAAACTCCATTTTTGGCGACTCACTAATTTTGGTCAATTTAAATAATGGAATTTTGGTCACTTTCAACGGCTACCGTATGTTACAAGTTGTAATCTAACAGGATCTTAAATTGGCCTACCTTCCTACAGGTTTGCTTCACCCTTCATTGAAAGTTATCCTTTTAAAGAGTATAAATAAAGCAGCATTAGGCTAGTTATTTCATATTCTCTTTAAGACATTTCTCCCATGCCAAGTAATAACGTCTTACTATAGCCAACTATTTCAGTACTTTTTTCACAAACAATACTTTCATCTCAGAAGGTACGATAATAATAGCATAATGACCATTGGTTACTCATACTATAGTTGTAAACCTCCTGTAGTATTAGTCCAACCACTAGCAACCACCACCGATTACAAGATCCTGTGGATGAGACTCACTTCCTAAATGGAATGTACGAGTAGAAGAGAGAAAGGAAGAATAAAAAGAGTGTGTAGCCCATTAATGGCACGTTTCAAGTTATTTGTGGCTCTTCTCTTCCCTTTCCTTTTCGATTTCTTCCTTCAAGATCCGCATACCAAATAGGGTACAAGTGTTCTAAGTCCTATTAGGCTTCTACTATGGTAAGCTTGATGTAGCAATAGCCCCAGTCTGGACTTTAATAGTAGGATGTGATCCGATCGTACAATTTCTATCATCGTGATCGCCATCATCATTATCCTTCAAGGAGAGCGAACCCAACACCCTTGCCATCCCTACTTTCCTTCCGCCATAGGAGCTTTCCTTGTCCAACCAAGCCACCATCACTTGCTTTCTCTCTTCAATAATGGCTCTATACATGCCACTATTATACCAAGATGCAATAAGATACTTACAGTGCACAAAAGTAATGTATTTCTATATTACATTGCTGTTGCTACTGCTGACCAGACTCGCTGGGTGCTTGAGACTTGACTAGATTTAAGTAAGAAAAGGAAAAGTCACATCTAAAGGCTAACGGGTTTCTTTCCCAAATTAAATTTCTCTTTCACCACACCAAGATAGAAGTTCCTAGAACCAAGAACGGTTAAAGATTTCCCTAGTCGATACAACAACATTCGTTTATTTTTCCTCTTCAATACAAAATATAAATGCTTAAATTTCAACTTAGCAAAGAGTACAGCTAAGCTCAACTTTTCCAGTATGGTAGGATGAGGAGATAAAATTCTGTAGGCAAAAAAGTCCATTTTTCTATCAACTCAAGTACCATAAGGATACAAAAACCATGTCGTATTCTGAGAACTACTTCTGCAGAAAAACACGACACAAAGCAACTACCAAGCATTACACACACACACTTAAAGATACTATTTTGTGTAAAGTTGTTCTAACCTAAATGACCACACAAAATGTAATATGTTTTAAAAATGTAATTCACAGACAGGAAAGTTTCCAAATTATCCTTTTGCTGTAAGCATTATTTTTATAAAAATTGCAGTGATACAGAGTAATTTCACAATGGCAATGACACAGCATACAAAATGTATACAACATATGCATGTATCGAGTTGATTCTGACAAAAAAAATGAGAAAACAAGATGTTGAAAATTCGTCTTAAAAATAATCCATGCAACTATTTCTGTATTTTTTAAAACTTGTTATTTCTAAAAATGCAAAAAAATATATTCATAACGTTCTTTCAGTCCAGTTGCTTTGCTTCGAAATAAATATAAGTTTCTCACGCTTGTTTTTACAAGAAAAAACGATAATGATATTATTTCATGAGAAAGAAGTAGGAAAGACCAACGGGTCCAAGAGTAGGCTTTCTTTTTTTATGGAGAAACAATAACATTCCGAGCACAGAGCGCAATCAGGCTTTTGTTTATTTTCGATATCCATATATACTCCCTAAGTTTCGTAAAGTTTCGCCGTTTTTAGACTGGAAGTACGTAAAGTACGAGAGAGAAGAGTGTATGAAATAGTGAAATACATAGCGTCACGTAATGGTGGGAGTGCATTTTATGGGAAAGTGAGTGAAAATAAGTAAGTGCGTATGTGTATCATACGAACCGTTCATCATGAGCTTTCTCCAAACATGTTGAACCTCTATATAACTTTCACTCTGGTAGAGGGAAAAGATTCTAAAAGAAATAAACTGGATGTGTGTTTGGGAGATGTGGTTAGTGTAGCGTGGATGTGATCATATCCATCTGTCCAACCTGTTCAAAATCATCTTTGCAAGTAGACCGAGTAATGGAATAAGTACTACGAGGTTATTCCCTTAGGGATGAATTGAAATAAGTTTCTCAACCGTGGTGATAGTTGATGGTGGTGACTTTGGTGACCACAACTGTAATATGTACCCGTCCGCGAAGATAACATTCGGGTTTTTATTACGTTATACGATAGACGGTTGTAGTTCACCACCACAGAATATAAAAACAAAGCTCAGCCTTCTTAACTTTCATGGAAGAACTAACCTACAAGCTAAAAAGATCGTTTGGTTTTTGGTCAAAGATCAGCCCCTATGGGCTTGTTATTCAACGTCAAGCATGTTAACTCCGACATGACATGACATAACAAATATACATTAACCAGTGAATTGCTTTAGAGGACGAGAAAAGTTGGCTTGTTATCGACGTGACAGGATGTTTCGCAGAATTCTTATGAAAATATTAATTGAGTTTGAAGTTCTCTTTCCATCTCTGTGCAAACTGTTGACACTCAAACAAGGACCGAAATTAATCGGAGTGCTTTGATGCGTAGGCTGTATTATTATTTAGTTTAGAATTATAGCGCTTACTTTCCAGAATAATTTCAGACTCCATGCATTTAATTATTATGTGATCAAAGGAAAGTAATTAAGATGGAATAGAGAAATTAAGACAGAGTTTAGTATTACCTAGTTTGACTATTTCACACTAATTGCTCACCCAACTGTTGTAATTAATTATGATGGGTAAGACGACACACAGATAGACAGAAATTAGAGCCGTCTTCTCTAAACTTCATAAATAAATGCAATTTATATCCATCCAAGAGAAAGTTTAATACGAAATACAAGAAAATGTAATTCTCTTTACAAACACTCCCCTACATAATTTTTAAATTGTTTAACTGCGCAAGTTAGAATTGTAAACGATAACAGAATTTATTATTCTAAGTAAGTCCCAACTCCTACCGAACATTTATTAAGGCATCATTTGACAATTTAAAAAGCAGCCGTAAATCGCTCGCATCAGATCCCTTTCTCCATAGTAAATAGGAAACCACAATAAAAGAAAGCAAAGTCCCACTTTTCAACTCTAATAAGCAATTCAAATAAATATAAAATAAACACGTATTGCAAACACTGCCATATCTTCCGATCATCCATTGAATCGAAAAGATTCTTCATTTGGATTGTGCTTTGGGGTTGAAAAATTCAAAATTGGAAATTCCAAAGATACCGAGATTCAAATAAGGAAGATTTCCATCCTTCACACAGCACACGACGAACCAGTTTCGTCAGTTGCTATGTATTTACCCTTTCTAATAATATGTGCTTGGTTGAGGCAAGGAAAAGTCAAATACAAATATTCAAGTAGGAGATTTTTATCGCACGAACGAAAAATATTGTATGTTGCTCGTATGGCAAGTGTGGGTTTACGAAGACCTCAGCAGGTTATCGCTTTCACCATCTTTAAAGTCAAACGAGTTGTCTTCCATGTCTCCCCCAACAATGGGCATTGTGTACAGATAATTTCACAAGGAAATGGCTTTTTTCTACACAAGTTGTGGTCGTAACGGTGGTCGGTTTTTATTATATTTACGGTTAAAAAGAGCCGACCAACTTCCCCCTGTGTCAAGCATGAGAATTTTACTCTCAAATCTACATTCGCCCTTCTAGTAGAATCTCCTGTATCGTGTGTGCAATAGATTCACTGCCTAACTTTATGTAAGAAAAATCTCTAGCGTTTACAAACAGTCTGGCCTATCTATTTGCTATTTCTTATGCAAATGCACCTTCTTATCATACAGTGACACAAGATGTAAAGACACATTTTTATCCAATTTAAGGAGTACAGTGAATGTGTGTATAAGACAGAAGAGAAAGAACTCCATGAATCTTCTGAACCATTTTCTTCCGATAAACTGGAGAATCAACAGGGAAAAAGTGGTTTGAAGATATGTCTTACGTTATATACCTCTACCTTTCCTTGGCTGACTTCAATATTTGAACCATAAAATAGTTTAAAGACTATACACTGTCTGTGTAGACAGTGTATACATACGGTAGAAAGAAAGTATGAGATAGAAAAAGAGCCATGAGGCAAAGACTGATTTATTCCACTTCAGAGACGAAAGAAAGCTGACTGCTTTACCTATCTTTCGTACTCAAACGTTGTTCAGTCTTATATTCTGTTTTCTCTTCCGATTGTCTTCTAAATCTTTTCTCATAAATATTGTCCTTAAAGGTTTATCCCTAGTTCAAGGAGAAGATCGAGAATCCAGAATCGAGGCAAAGGCGATACAAAGTGTGTGTCTATTTGACTACGTGTATTTATCAAAGGTTCTCTCTTTTTATCTGAGGATACAGAGTGGAGTGCAGTTTGGCCTTCAATAGTACTTTTTCCTTCTTAAGATCCAGCTATCGGTAGTCAGTTCAGTATTGTTACTTTGTACGAGGTACTGTTTTGATAGAAAATCGAAAATTTAGACAAGAATAAATCCCTTTGTTCCCTAACTGGCTCCCCTACTGACATGGATTGACTTTCTCCAAAAGAGTTTGACATGTTTGTTGCTGATGCTGACTTTGAAAGTTGTACTTGTATAAGTTGTATCAGGCAGGTAGGTAGTAGTGGATACAACGAGTAAAACCAGGAAAGACCACACACCGTAACGGAAAAGTGGGAATCCAAATTCGGAGAAAGGAAAGTGGATAGATCAATTCCTTTTATTCTCAGGGCTATCATGTGCATCCGTGACCTGTCCAGGATGTGTCGAGCTGAATAGAAATTGCCTATTCCTCTCCTCCCTACCTAGATAGAACGCATCCTTCCTCTACATAAGATACAAGTCGCTTTCACCAACCGAGTCATTTCACCCTTTCTAATAGAGAGATAGACACATATGCTGATCTGCTGCTAGTGGTACTGAAAGGAGTAGTTGGGCAAAGTGGAAATGTAACTAGTTGTCCCATATTTAAGTAGTACGAGTGAGTAGTGAGCAGTAAAAGTAAAATGGCTAGTTTAGTCGACCATGCAGATGCTATGTTCCTTATGCTTGCGTGTCCACGTAGGTGACAAACTGATCCCTAGGGTTTCCTTTGTATAGGCATCCGCCCGGGATGCTGGGAATTAATCTTTAAAATCCTTAGTTCGTCGCCCATATGTCTGTCAATTATAGAGAAACTGAATTTGGGGTGAATACATCCTCGAGAAACTCAAACTGGTAACTCACTTTTGAAAATAGAAAGTAGTGTCAACCAGTTTTAGCGTGTAAATAGTCAAGAAATAAATAATTGATACTAACTAAACTTACACACACATCCCAAAGTAATACTAGTGTAAGGTCATTCATCAAAAAGCGACAGAGCAGTGCAGCAGTAAATTACTTTACAAGTGGTAAAGTATAAATATTACATACGTAAAGGTTCACATGTAGGTCGTTTGTATGATGATATCGCATCTTACTTTCACTCCAATATTGTTCAGCTAGTTCTGTAAGACAGATGAGACGCAGCCTGTGTGAATATCGGACGTGATATGTGGATCCACAATGGAGAAAGTGTCAAGTGATCCTTTCCCCTTTGTTATTTGGTATTCCATCCCCGGATGGATTGCCTATTCTAGAAAATTGAAATCGGAAAAGAGTCCTTGCTCCTCATTGAAAATAACATGAGATGTAGATGTTCAAATTGAAAAGAAGTTTGATATCTATGTGCATACATTCTCAATATGACTGCTATAATAGTAAAGCAAACTGTGAAAGCCACTAAAGATGAAAATATCCTTGCATCAATCTGTCAAATTTGCGTCGGTGGGTTGGCTTTGGCTTGCATCGCATGCCTGAAGCAATTTTATTAAAATATCCTGTTCTTTACTACCTTTCCTAGTCAAAAAGTATACAATACCATGGGGTTAAAGTTACGAGTTGAATGTGCCTATTCAAGCCGGATATTATTTCTATCCCTTTTTAACAACATCGGCTTGGACTGAACTGATCCATCCTTCATTTCATACAATACGTCCTCAGGCAAATATTAAATCATATTTTTGTTCGCGTTATGTGCTTATCCAGAGTTTATTTTGAAACAATTGGATAAAGCCGTAGAATTATATTAGGATAAAGCTACGCTATGACTTTTATAATTATTATTCGTCACTGTATAAAACATATTATTGACAATTCTCTCCTCATCGTCCATTAACTACTACTGGTCGATGACAAGTTTTGAAAGACTGTCATTTTCACAATCCAACCACAACTAAATTATAGTATCAGATGTCACATACAGCCCCAGTGCAAACTTTTGTCTAAATCGAATTTCGAATGACTGTCACGAAGGACTTTCTCTAGAAATTCTATTTATGGCTTTGACAGCTCAGCATTATTGATACTGTTGCAAAAGCTACTGGAAGTTTAGTTGTAATTCCTTCAAGCAGCTTTTATAAAATAGTAAATACTATTGATTCTGATTTGTAATGTAATTGATGTACGTGAATCGTTTCAGTAACGAGGTAAAGATCTAAACAATACATCGCATTTATACATTTAACAGGGGAAACTTTTTCCCCAGAAGAGTGACGGAGTGACAAGGTCTGCGATCTAGAAACCGCAGCACCTATCAGTAGCCTTATGAATTTTGGTACACAGTAGGCAATTTCATGTCTACAAAAAACAATGGCCTACTTGATGATGATGATGGCCAGAAGGAAGGAAGTTGGTTGTTGCTTTTACTTTATAAACTAGGTACTACTGGCCTTGCCTGGCTACTATAATAATACTTTTGCTGATATTGCATTTCAGAGAGTATATGAAGAGTTATGCTGACAGGTTGCTAAACAGAATCATGAACTCGGTTTCGCCATTCAGAAGGGAATTAGACTTTGTTTGTTGCATTATATAACTAGGAGCACATTGCATGTACACAAAATATTAGGCTTAAGGTTGTTTCGTCCTTACCTACCTAGCATTTACATGCATGCACAATTCTCATCCCCAATCCCGATTTTGTGTTTGAATGTTCCAAAGCAACACCCGTGCCTGGAGAAATCCACAAGGGAAAATGTGTGGCCCAGATATTTCTGACAATTCAGCTTAACCGCAGATGCACAGGAAATTCAAACATTCTTGTTGACATATTTAACTCTGCTAGTTAGTTAGCAGTTAGCTGATACAACATCACAAATTTACTATTTAAACCAACCCAGGCACTTGACTATATATAGACACACGAGTTGTGTTTGTGAAACTTCTGATATACCGATAAGCTCTGTGTTTAATTTACCTTTCGCTCTCGCATGCATCAAATCCAACGAGTTTGAAAATGGAAATTACATTCAGAATTCCAGTCACTAGTGACTTGTCGGAAATATAATGTTGGATGAATGAAGGAAAATGAAATGAATCTAAAATAGAGCAAACACACAAACTGCGTTCTAATCTATGTAGCGAGTTACTCTGTTGATACTAACTGACTACTACATATAAATAAACACACATGAGGCATGACATGACTACTATTTCAATTCCATTCACATATTCAGCTTTCACTGGATTTCTACTTTTTTTAAATCACCATTCAGGCCAAGGCTAGTACACATTTTATATTTTAGCATGTGTACAATTTGCAAAAGAGTGATAGTAAAAATAAGGTGGGTAGTAGTGGGTAGCATCACATACAGGAAATGAATAACTTTATGCACTAAAGAAGCCAGTTCATTCGATCTCTGTGGTGTGGGTCTTTGGTCGAATTGGATATGTCAGAAAAGAGAGATGTTCAGCCACCATCCACCTATTTATCTCCAGAATGGTATCACTACTGGCAAGGTAGATATGGTAGTGTGGTACTTTCTTACCTCACAGTTAGTTGATAGTCTACTAGTTTTCATTTTGGCATAACCTCACTTTCTTTTTGCAAAATCGACCTACATTTTCTCTTCTTCAGAGATATTTCCCTATCACGTTTCAGTCAGCAAAGAGATAAAAGGAGAAAAAGGATGTTTCCTTTAGAAATACCACACCTACAGTTTATAGGAAGTAAGATGTAGGTAAGTAGGTATCTGTGCTTGCACATACATAATGTTTAGTTACCTACTGGTTAGAGGCTACTTACTGCTTACTACCTCTGAAGAAAAGACATTTTCTTGCATCTGTCTAACAACAAACGGCTCTTCTAGTTACTTTTGTGGAAAAGAGCCTGTTTTGAGGACAGTCAGCAGGTTGGACGTGACTTGAATCTGTCTTCTGTACCTTATCCAGATTTCTTAGAATTGCTACATGTCTCACAGCAGCACAGTTAGGTGAAACTAGTTATGGTACACCGCACCAACAATACACCTCATTCAAGAGATAAAGCTAGACGGAGTGTCGTCGTGTGCATTTATATAAGAAAGAGTCATAGGAGAAAGTGCGAATATCTTTCTCCTTCTTAAGCAACCTACCAACCAACTTGCTTCTTTCTGGGTTACTTTCACAAAGGAAGAAAGTTGTAGATTGGAATGAAAGTGACACCGGGATGACATTCCGGATATAAAAATGAGAAGCAAAGATACTCAGCCCAATCCCAGTGTTCTTTCACTTGGAATATTATGACGACGAGATGAAGAAAGAAAGAGTCTGGTATTAAACCTTACAGAATTTATTGCTGAGAAAAAAAAGAAGTCTTGAGATTGTCTCCTATCGAGTAAAGTATAAGCACATCACGTAACGTCAACCTGGGTACCATTATCAACGTCATTATTGTAACTTTTTAAGAGAAGTGTTCCAAGAAACATCAGGAGAAAGGTGCCTCTTTTATGCATTTCTCTATTATAACAACTCTACTTACATATATTTATAAAAAGTTTCAATAGGGAATGTTTATGATACGCATTATTGCTCATACAATGAGTAAAAGCAATATTATTTCTTACTCTAAAATCTATCCACATATAGGAATACGATCTTCATTACAAGAGATATTATGAAAAGATAGATACCTAATGCTAATAGCATTGAACACACTCAAGAAGTAGTCTTTTGACTTGAATGGATCTTATGATGAGAAAAGCCATTTTGTAAACATGATGATGAGGGTTCGTAGGGATATGATAATATAATACTAGTCCAAACTGGTGAAAGCATGAGCATGAGGATATTCTATTGGAGTACGGGAGATCCCAGATGTTTGCTTACGAGTGACTGAGCCACTTAAGCTAATGAACTCGATCAATGACTGGCTATGAAATTGACTTCTAGCTTCTCATTCTCATCTCATCAAATCCCATAACGTTCATTTCAACCCTCTCATTTTCATACATACTGATTCAAGTGGAAAGAACTTGCCTCCGATTATCCCTTACCAGTTAGTATCACATTATTATATAAAACGACTTCGTTATCTCTCTCTCTCTCTCTCTCAGCTACGCATTCAAATAAAAAATTTGGCATGAACAGTACGTTCTTCTAAGTAGGTAGGTAGTACTCAAAAACTCAAACAGGAGTACTTAAGAAGGCTGAGAAGCATGGATGAAGATTGTGAAAGCTGAAGAAGACCCGATGGGACTTTCTTAGACATCCTAAGGCTTAAAAGTCATTGATATCCATTTTATGACTTGAACCTTTCTATCTTTGCCTTAGTGACTGTCTCAAACTCAAATTCTTCTTCGCTGTGTATCTATTTTACTCGACTTTACTTGCTTACTTGAACACAAGGGAACTCCTAAAATGTTAAAGGTTTTGGTGATAAATTCAAGACTGTTTCAAATTCTCAGAGAGTACTGCCAAGTGTCGATGTGTTACAGTCGTACAAATAGTATTTGTAAATAAAGTTAAAGTAAGTCGTGACATTAAGAAATAAATCTTCGTGATAGAGCCGTAAAGTTGAATAGGAAGTCATCAACTATTTAGGAGGTTAAGACATACCTTTGGGTACAAATGACAAGAGAAAGTTATTCCCTGTTAGTTATAAGTTAGAATTGTGGAATTGGTCTAGAGGTAGAAGGTAGACTGACTGGAAAGAGGTGTAATAGGTTCGAATTGTGTATTGAGATTTATGTAAGGTGTCGTAGCAATGTTAATGGTTGTGCATGATAGTTATCAACTTTAATGGCGTCTAACACTAAACTATACGCGCGTCCCATCAGAAGAGTAACCGTATATACAGTACTTTTACAAGTATTAGAAACTTATCCATCTGTCTCAATTTTTCAGGGGAAAGGCTAGACCCCAATTAATTTGTTAAAAGATTGGAACGTGAATTGAATGGATCAGATCAACTAAAACAAAACTTACCCGGCTGCAGACATAGAGATAGCTACATTTTCTAATAGAGATTAAGCTCCACCTTTTCCTATTGTTGTGTCTGCACTTAAGCTTCAGTATATACAGACCTTACCTTATAAATAATCTAGATAAAGTCTATAATGATACTTTGTAAGTATCTTGGAAAACCAATTTCTCTTGCAGACATGGAACTGAACTAATCGCAAACTCCACTTATCCTCATGCGTATAGATAAATCGAATTTAAGAATGAAGCTGAAACTGAACAGCAAATAAAGAGGATGTGACAATGGTAGAATTAATTCAAAGAAGAATGAGTCGACTACAGTGTGACTTTTCTCCATCCTACTTTCACAAAGGGATATGTGTGTAAGGGCATAAGAACATTTTGTAAAATGCCCGAGGATATTTCCAATTCACCCATCCCATTTCAACCCAAAAGAATATACAGAAGAAAAAAACCTGAAACTAGAAGAGTTAGACTGGTACTTTTGGTAAAAAGAGACTTTTTGCAAATTGGACTTCAACTCATACTCCAAGCAAGTTCTATTAGACATAGACTATAAATGTAGGCCCTGTCAAAAGGGTTCCTTCTTCCCACATCCTACAGTATGGTAGAAATGTTCTTCTGTGACATCCTTAATATCTGCAAGACTAAAGTTAGTCAAGGTAGATATACATATAAATACTTTCACTTGGTTGATATTGGCTTGGTTGTACAGTGGTATGGTATAGACAGAGAGTATTGGAAGCGTGAAATATATTTGTGTGGCCTGGCTCATATGTTTCACTAGCAAATCCTGATATCCATTCTGCAAGTCAATTTCATGCTTTGGTGATCATTAACTCAAATAGAAGAAAAAGACATTAAAGGGTGGTTGAAGAATGTTCAAGTATGTCCGTTAGGATGTATATCCTACCACTTTTGTATATGTAAGACTTCTACTCCTTGTATCTCTATGTGTTTATACTTTTTTCCCTGTTATGGTTAAAGGAAAACTATTTTTAAAATGTCTCTACTCGACCCTAGCATGTGAACTTGTAATACAGTTAACTTTCTTTTTTCTCTGTACAGTCTGGGTGGATTTAGTTGTTCATTTCAAATACATTTTGTGTCTTTACTTGTATGCACAAATACTCTCACACTGAATTCCTATTTCCCATCCTTCCGTCTTTCTTTACTATCATCCAACTTTAGTACAGGCAGTTAGGGTTAAGGAAAACCAAGAAAAATGTTACAGGAAGAAGGATCTCTTTTCGTACTTTGGGTGAAAGCTCCTACAAGTAAAAGTCTGATCTCATGCAAACTACTGTATAAAATCTCCTAACCAACCAGTACACAGTACGGATGATAATACACATCCACAACAACAAGCTTTAACTAAAATATACTGTAAATTCGACTGGAGGGATAGAATCATATCACTTCAACATCAACATAACACAACCTTCCGCTTTCACCCTACCAACCAACACACATGGAGTTTTTTACTCACTACTGCCAGGAAGAAAGCGAAGTTCTCGGATTGACTGAACCGGGTAACTCTGTAGTCTTTTTTTCTAGTGAAAAAAGTATTATGCAAAGCTTTGTTGTTGTGTGAAGAAATCCTGTAAAAAAGTAAGCAAACAAGAGAGTTTTGTCGTTTCGTAGATTTTTTTTCGAGATACAGAGGGATTTCTTTTTGCCATCAACAAACTACTAGTACAGGGCAAGCTACTAGAGCCTTGCATGGTCTTATATAAAAATAAACTACATTGTTATAAACTTGAGGTATATTTAAGCTTTGTTTTTTACTCACCCACCTTTTATCTCAGTTCTTTGTGTGTATATGTGGTGTATGTAAAAATGACCTTTGACCTTATATGAGTATGATTATTATTACACACTCTTTTTTATATTAAGAAATGCTATGACCTTACTATGTACATCAGATAAGACAATGTAGTTTTACTTCGGGCAGGTTTCATTTACTCTTACCTTAAGGTTTATGTAAAGTAAAACCTGTGAACTTTGAAGCATGTCTTGTTGCTTCGTGCTTTGTCCTTATCCATTACCATGTCTCCATTATTTTCAGAAATATTCAGTCTCATACACTACATACTCATACCATGATACCACCACCACCACCCACCATTACCATCATCGTTGTCATTGTAGACAATATTATGAGTAAACTTTAGTTTTCTCGTATATACACTTACACATTCGACTAGACAATAAGTCTAAGAGAAAGCACATTATGCAATGTGAGCATTGCATTAAGTAAGTTCACATTACATTATGCATTGCATTATCCTCCCCCTCAACATCAACTTGGGGAAATACATCTTTTCATGTATCGGGCCGTTAATATTTACATGCATTATGAATTCAAGATTCAAGCTCTTTTCAAAGACCTTTGTACTTTCAAGTCATCATACCACGAGAAAATCACAGTACAGATAGTTTTAGCTAGTTACTATGCAGATTGTCATAAGTCTTAAGTACTACAAGTGGAGTGAGTGGAATCTTGTAGGCTAGAGCCTACTATATACTTTCTACCTTGTACTATAGAAGTGATGGGATGGTGGCGGTCGGTTTTTATTCTTAAAGAGAATATTATACACAAGACTTTTCTTGGACTCTCATGGGACTAATGTCTGCAAATAGTACCTTGTCCTAGTACATGAGTTACAGATGGACCCATGGGGGTGCCCTTGTACTCTGAATGTACCTGGATATTATTACATTATCTCT
>JAQFZZ010000567.1:0-16532 GCA_034696405.1 Isotoma caerulea
GCCAACCAACTTCATCATTTCCAAAGCAAGATTAGCCATACACTTTGCATGAGACGAACAGAGCTCAGGGAGTCCACTCACAGCCATATATTCGTCAAAGGAATGATGAAACTACTTATAGATAAATAATATCTCTAAAGTCATTTTCTGTGTCTTTCTCTTATTAATTAAACGTTCACGCCAGTCTACTCTACAGAATTTTATGAATTTGATTTGATAACCATAATCCAAACGCAGACAAAATTATTCTATGAATGTTTTTGCTGATCTTTCTTTTTAAATTAAAAACATCATTATTCATGATTTTAGAATAATATTGCTAATTTAATGTCACTTTGAGAATAAAGTTAATACTGGGATTTGTTTAGAACGCACATTCCTGTTCATGTACATAGTGATGCTTTATTAACCTATGGATGTAAAATCTGGTAAGTTCTACAGGATTTTTTAGGTGGCGGAGGATCGCTTTGGCAGCCAAATGGGATTGCATTGAAAGTTGCGTAGACGTGTTGGAACGAATTTATAAGGAAAAAAGTAAATGTCTCATGCATGCTTGCAAAGCGCCCTGATTAACATTACGTTGAATTCACAATTAGTCTTTAAGTCTTTACAGAGTTGTTAAGCATTTACAGTGCAAATGTCCAAACAATTAAGACATAATTTTTTGAACTACGCTTTGTTAGTCAGTTCAATGAAAAATATGCATTTCTATTAATAATTTTATAAACAGATAGCGCATAGAAATGGTATCGAATTGTGAGGGCATTTTGGCTGTTGCAGCTCTCTATCCTCTGCAACTGTCACAGGCATTTTTACTACTAAGGTTATAGGAGTTTAACAATTTTTAAAAAGCTTCTCATGCTCATATTTTCCTTTTTCAAATTTTAAGCCCTTTCGGCAGTAACAGTATGTAAATATAGTATATAAGCATATTGCAAGCAAAATACAGCCCTTAGTTTACAGACGAATCAACAAAAGTCAAGGGTAAAAAACTACATACAACTATTAAGACAAGACAATATATTTTATTTGTGTAGATGCAACTAAAATTAAACCACATTTCCCTCGACTTCAAATGAAGAAGATAAATTTTATTTGCGAATGAATTGCTGAGCAAAGGAAACCTTGAGGGAAGGACAGTTTATTAATATTTCTAGGAAGTTTATTAGAAATGCAAGTATGCTGATGAGTCACAAAAGAAAGCACAATGCAACCAACCTTACTACATAAATATGAAATGATAATGAGAAAAGACGAGTAGAGGAAAGTATCTAACATCTAATAAAAGTGCATTTGAGAAAACACATAAATAACCTAACCGTGGAGAAGAAATCTGCTTCTTGTTTAATATTCAATACTACACAATTTACAACAAATATTGCAGACAAAGGAAGGTAGACAGACGGTTTTTATGGGAAGAGACGTTTCCCCTATTTCGATATGTCTTCTTCGATTTACATCTCCACTTTACATAACAATACACAAAGATTTCTATGCATAAACTGTGTTGACAGCCTATTTTCAAAGTTTCTAACGTTTTTGTGCGTGGACGTCGATAGACCAAGGCGTTAGCTTTTGTGGTGTAGGTAAATGTAAATTATTATGGAAACGTGGTTGGACTTGTTTTTTACTGGGTTTTTTTATTTAGGGTGCTTAGGGACCTTAGGCAGGTCAAGTATGAGATTTGGGGTGTATAAGCGTAGTGGAAAGTGTAGGCGATTATTTCAATATAAAGGATAGAGAAAGTCGTTACGAAATCTAATTTGAGAGTCCCCTATGTCTACAGGTGCGTAAGTCAGTTAAGTTGACATCTTGAGTCGGAATCCATTTAGCCGGATGTCTTACTTTAAGTCTCTAGACCTTAAGTGTATCGTCTCATCTAAGCATAGCAGTGTATTAAAGTGCTTTAAGTGATTTGAAATCTATGTAAGGTTTTATGTTGTATTTAGGATGGATTCTGAATAGGATGTCAATTAGGATTGAATGATAAGTAAAGACTTTCTCTTTTCTCCAGACTAGACACTGACAATGGCAAAGAGTCCTGTAACATTATTATGATGTAGACCATACTGGTGGAATTCGGAGATACAATAGAACTTTTTAACATGTATTACATGCGCATAATATAAATAAAACCATGTGGATTTTCTTGTGTCTGAGTCTGAGGAAGGAATAATGGAAGAATTCCTAAGACCCAGAGAACTTAAGTATTATAAGCTGTTCAGATCTTACAAACTTCTTTCTTCTTAAATGAGATTGTTGGACTTGTTCTGGCTACATTGTACTTTTCATAAATCACGCTATGGTTTTTACTTCACTCTTTGGGGGTTACAAAATTTTGGGATGGAAACTGTCTATCTGAGTTTTAGCTTCCCGCAGGGATTCTTCCGCTTCCACAGTCATACAGCTTTTGATTATTTCCTTTTTTTGCCTAAAGAAGAATTCCTTTTATAGTGTCATTTATGAAACATTAAGGACATCCAGTTTTTTTAAATTTCGAAATACTGTACGAAGGTTTTTATTTTTCCCACATTTTTTCAAAGCATTACAATGGACTTCAACCAGACCCAACAAGATGATTACTTATAATTATACAAAATAAAATTCCTGGGTGAAAATAAGTAGTAAAAGGACCCTTGGGAGAAATCCGGAAATAAAATCTAGCTCGTAATTTGTAAACCAGAGCGCACTCTTAATTTCTCAAGACTATTGAAAAGTTTTGTTCATTCTAGTTGTAAGTGGATTCGCATCTGAAAGGCTCTATTGTCAGCAGGGGCTACTCTCCAACAGTCCAACCTAACTGTGGTACAAATAAGAAGGAACAAAGTTCAAAGTGGGAAGGCTATTACTTACTTGAGAACTAGTTAGGTTAGGATCTATTACCACGGCCATAATCATCACCATTGCCAACTTTGCATCTACGCTTTGTCTGTGTATTGTATTCATTTTAGAGGAGAAAGCATCATAGGGAGAGAAAGTAAAGGGATGAAATGGAGAAATTTATTATTCCTTGATGAATTTACGAGCTCACAATCTTGTATTTTACTTAAAGATAGGATTGAAACCCGATGGGATTGTGTGAAGTAAAACAATTTGTGTTTGGAATAAATGGGCCATGGATATGCAACCTCAGGAATAATTTATTTACCTTTTCAAATGACATTTATCCCAAATGGTAACAAAGTAACCTTAGAAATTCCTTTTGCCAGAGTAAATCCTAAATCTCTTTGAACTTCATCAGATCGTCTAACTAACCACCACCACCGACCAACAGCTGTACCAATGTACCATTTGGCCCCTGTCAACGAAACCTTTGCTCATATATTGCAAAACTTGTGTTTTGTTATTTAGTACAAGAATAACGGCTACCAACGATACGATTAGAAATATTATAGTTGTGGTAGTTTAGTATAGTATGTGGGTATTCAGGGTATAAACGTGTAAGTATCAAAATCTAAGCAATGAAAGGAAACCACGTATAAAGCTTTAGAGTTTATTCTCATGGGAGAATGATTTTAACGACTCAAAGGGCTAGTCACCCGGGGATTTTTACTTCTTACTTGAATCGGTTTAACTCCATGATTTCCACCTCAAGAGATTTTTAAGCAATAAATATTTTTGAAAATGGGTACCTTAAGGTAGGGTTGGTTTGTAAATGCTGGGGGAGGAATTATTTCAAGTGTCTGCCTGTGGGGACTTTTGCGGTAAATAGTAAATTGTCTTATTGTGTGTATTTTTCTTTTTAAACGTCTATCTATAGTCAACAAAGCTTATAGGCTTTACCCTTACCGTATACTGCTTTCTGTTTTTTTAATTAAAATTAGGCAAGAAACAAAAATTTCTTGAGAACGATAATCGTTTCAGAAATGGATACCAATTCAGTAGGTATTTGCCTAGGAAATTTTGCCGGTATTCGTTGATATACTGTATGTTCGATATGAATGGCCATAAACTCATATTTTGATAGTTTTCCTCACTGTTACGAACTTCACTTGAGTAAGCATCGTGGCGTGAGTGAAAGTAGTAAATAAAAAAATAAAAAAGACACATTGGAATTATGGTTAGGCTTGAACGGAATGGCAAAATCTGGATAATCTCCAAACGTTTTATGAACTTACCGTTCTCGTAACGTAGCATAGCCGTGTACAAACGGTTCTTTTGAGTTTAAGACTGTTGATGTTCCTAGTTATTCGGTTGGAAAGCCCATTCATCCATCAGTGGTTAGAGAGTGACCCAAAATGCATTTGGCAGACAGAAAGTCTTATGAATGAACAGACTTAAAGCCGTCATATGAATGTGTTCCACTAGCGGAAATTAATCTTCTAATAAATCATCTGAACCATTTAAGAAGACAAGTTGTGAGACAAACGACCTGATATGATTTCATTCGTTCTCGAAATCATAAAAATCGATCTAAACTTTCCGATTCCTTCTATATTTTGCCACATATTTCTAACCTCAGACAACCTTGAATCTTTGATGAATGTTGTGGTTAGCAATCAGTGGGAGCTTTGGAGCCAAAGTTTTAGAAACTTTTATGCACATCAATTCTTAAAGCAATTTCGTTTTCGATCCCTAATCCTAATAGTAGAAAAGTCCAACTGAACAAGTTATTTTTTTTGCAAGCATCTTGGAAATGGCTCGGGTAAGAGAGAGTGCATTTCAATTAAATCTTGGCATGTCGTATTAAGCACAAATCTTCAGTGATTCCCCCTCCCTCCCACGCAGCAAATGTAAGATAGCTATAAGGCATCCTCACATATTAAGGAAACTTCCGCGTGCAGAAACCTAGGCACAAATTTTACTGCCGTGCTTTTTATATAAAATCCCCCATTTATGTTATTTTTTTAAATTAGCTCCTTCGGTCTTTTAGAGGAAGGTGAAAACATTCCCCAACGACAGTATCCAAAAATTTGCAATTTTATCAATGGAGCCCTAATTTTTTCCGTATGCATATCGTACCTGAAAGGTAATCTAGTTTCCCCTGGCTGTATTACGTTACGTCTGTCATACAAGGAATTTCATCCGTATTAGATGGAACAACCACGTAATATCAACATCCATTCATCGAACCGAATCCTAAATTTTTCCAGAGGACTGAGTCTTCACGTAAAATGCTATCTTGTTCTTGGTCCAGCAGTTGCCAGTGGCCTTGTCCAGTTGGCTTTTGGTATGACAGACATGATGATTTCTATTCCTACATTTATTACATGTTTCAACTTCACAGTACACAGTAAGAACGGTGAATCTCGTATTTACTCAGGAAATGAACTCTTTTTGAGTGGAAAAAGCTCTCATATATATACTGACCAAATAGAGTGACCAAGGGATGTTACGTCCACATGGTTATTAGTGAATAGATGAAAAATCACCTAAAACTAGTATTAACATCCTCTGATAAATGAATTCGGGGTATTATGATGGTTCCGGGTATTGGGTACTTTGCCCTTTTATTTCGCAATCATGTGCCTGTATCTGTTATTGACATTGATTGGTTTTGTTCAATGTATGCGTTTCGAATTAAACCTATTGTTTTCTCAACTGTAAGAGGTTATCCTATTAATTCTATATTGTACTATCCATATATAAGTATGCGTATGATAGATTTCATCTTTGTATATTGTTCTTTTATCTTATATCTTTAGGCTATTGTTTACTTCGTTCATTTTATTAAGCAAATTTTCATTCTGTTGGTTGGTGTAGAAAATACTTGGAAACCCTTTTGAGAGTTTATTGTTCAGGAAATGTATAATTAACTTTGTATTTATTTATTCCAATTCAATAATGTGTATTTTGTAAGTATATTGATCAAAATCCCATACGTTGGGTCAAGGAAGGCAAGCAAGGGGATTAGAGAAGTAGAAGACACTTTTTAGGATTCATTGGTAAATATTTTACTGTTCTGGAAAGTGCATAATTTGGAATTACAAAAAGCTTATTGGGTATAGGATTAATTTATTAAATGTAAACCTTTGAGTGTAACAACTTTTTCATTCAAGCATGGTTATCGACATACTGGCAAACTGGCAGTTAAAGATTATCTTCAAGATATGATTATGAATGATGTACGAAGTATGGTCACCCGTGCGTGAAATGCTCTATATTTAATTTCAAGTAGTTTAATCGACTTTAGTTAAGAATTGTGTGAATGATGTGATACAGATTCATGGTTTAATTTTTATATGATTGGAGATTTAATTGTAATTAATTAAGGTAGCGTGGCCGAGCGGTCTAAGGCGCTGGTTTAAGGCACCAGTCTCTTCGGGGGCGCGAGTTCGAATCTCGCCGCTGCCAATATCTTTTTGCAACTTTAAAGACAATTAAAATTAAGGTTTAAATGGAGGTTAAATACATTGGTACACTTGACACGGCACCTGTGGATGAGCCCTTATCTTAGATACTCCATATAATGCAATCTTGAATTTTCTAAATCATTTTGTATTCCGTGATCTTTTTGCATGGACGCTGTATTAATGCTTACTGAATAAATCATCCTCGTTAAAAATTTTGTTAGGAGCAATGAAAACATTTAAAAGTTGTATATATAATCTTTCAGAAGTTTTCAAAAACTTTGATGCATTCCTCTATTCCAATAAAAATGAAACCAAAGAATTCAGATTTTTTAAACTTTGATTTTATTACATACCTCTTCCAGTAATTTCATGATGACGTGAAACCTACGAAAATACTTCCAAATGTATTACATTGCATTTATTTGGCATGCTAAAAATATGTGAGTTTAACTTCACAATTTTAAATTAAGAGATTATAAGCTGTAAATTTATATTAGTATTCACCATATACACATTAAATCAATCTGTCATCACTTAATTGGTTAAACTTTGAATTACATTTTGCACCCAGTTAAATAGAAAGCTTGACTTTTTCATCTAATTGTAAGCTTTATAAAATGATAATTGAAGCAGATACATTAAAATCAGGGTTTCGGATGTGATAATCACAGTGGGATAAATGGGTGGGATAAACTGGTTTAAACCACTTATGTGAAACTGTGAGGAACTGTGATAATTGTTTTTTTTTGTAAAACAACAATATTTATGATTCTACAGACGCTGTTTGTTACTTTAAACTGTAATTCTACTGCTTTAAATATAGCAATTTACAGTTTTTATTACATTTCAAATAGAACAATTGGTAATTTTATAGAAAAGCAAAGTTTTGAAAATAAGATTTACATGTTTTTTTAAACTTGAATTATGAAATATAATTCTCTCCAATTGTTTCCGTATATATAATGTATAACGGTTGTGATTTTGAAAAAGAATAACACAAGTAGAAAGGTTTTTCACAATACTTCCCATTTATCACAGTTTTTCCCATTTATCACAGTTTTTCCCACTGTGATGGGAAAAATACCAAAAAAAGTGTGAAATACGAAACCCTGATTAAAATAGGTTGAACCACAGCATGAAAGATAATTCTCACAAATATCAATTGTGTCTCATATTAGAAGAAGTTTACCACTACTATACAGAAAATATGATGTTTTAATCATTAGAATTCTCTTAATATATTATAGCACCTTACTTAATTAAATGAAACGAGAACAATTAATGGTAACATGTAATTTTAAATAACTTTTTCAGGTTTTAAACCTATTCTAAACTACAATTTAATTAATTTTATTATATTCACAGTGTATACAAACAAATGCTATAAACTACTTGGAATTGATTTAAATTGAAACAATTAGTATAGGTGGGTAAAACGTTATTAAGACCTCTCCTAAATGTTAAGGTCTTCTCCATGAGACAATTTATAAATATAAATACACTTGACAGGAGGACCAACCATTAAATACCTTTGGATTTATGTTGGATGATTGCATTTGAATTTTGGAATAATGTGAAGTGGAAGTTGTGCATGAGTTAGTTGTACGAGAAAGTAAATTGATCGGTGATAGTGGTGAAAGTCCCCCATTAACATTTAACACGCGCAATTGCTTTGCTGTCTCAAGACGAGAAAGTTCTCTTGTAGATTAATTGAATTAAGTTATTAGTTCAAAAATGGGTGAAATGGAAATCACTTCACTCTTGACAATTTCTATTAGCGTTATGGAAAAAGGAAGAATATATAATAATACATTATGCACGTCGTGAGTATCATTTGTCTCAAGGTTGACTTGAATGTGTAGTATAAGTAAAGGAGTATTAGAACTATGTTGAGTTTAGGTTCCACAATTATGGTCTTGGTACTTTCACCTTCAATAGTTTCTCAATATGTTACAGACCGACTGTAGTTAATTTTTTTAATTTATTTTACGCGTAGGGATTTGAAAGCATTCATCTGGACATTTATAAGGATAAGGGTGCGGAAAAGTAACTGTAAAGCTTATTTATACGTTTGGCGAGTTGCGTTAATGATAAATCGTAGACCCATTGTCGACTAAATGATACATGTTTTAAGGTAGCGTTTACATGGCAAGTTATTTTTAGGTTAAGAGGTTGTATACACTTGTAAATCGTTGTGAAGTATTAATATCAATAAACAAGTATGGTTATTAGGGGCATTAAAAGCAATATTACCGAGCGAGTTAGTAACGCTTATACATGAATGAAGCAAGTTACATTTGTAAAGGAAATTGATACAATATAATGCAATCGATTTGACAAATATTTCCGCTTCAGCTTAACTTTTGAAAAAAAACGTAAGGTGTTTGACGACTTCTATATGATCTAAACAGGGTCTCAACTCAAGTTAAGGGCTTTAGGTAACAAATGGACCAGAATGCCCTGTAATACCCATAATAAACAATAACCGTTTACAGAGAGAATGCAAGTTGCTTGGATCACATTTATCATCTCTACGATTGACGATACAAAATTCCTTTTTTAGTTTCAATCGGTCATTCAATCAATTTAGCAGCGTTCCAGGAAACTATAATAGCTATTTTTAGTGTTGTGATAATTCATCACAGTGTAGTGTCTAAGCGTTTTTACACTTACATCTACGGGTGGGGATTGGTTTTTTGAAGCTGATTTTCTTGAAAAATTGATTTTTTCTGTATGTTAAGTTTATAAGTTGACAGTTGAATAATTAGGTACATGCTGATACCTTATAATATGCTGCTGGTAGTATTATACAATGTTAAACTATAAATGCATCCTGTAACACACATTAAATTTATGAAGAACAAGGGAGAGAATCGATTTTAATCCGTCCGGTCTGGTGAAATCCGAATTTATTCCCCATGTGCGATCCATTATGTTTGATTTTATGTAGATGCTAGTGTGCTAAGTGCTCCCATCATCATCACCTTCACATCTCATCATCCATTCAACCATAGGTCTTCAATTCCATTATTACACTCTCTAGGTGCAATATTATTTACGGTCTATTCAACCAACACGTGTGGAACATTTTACAGATTCATAAGGGCAACTGAATCCATAGGAATTGAAATTCATCACTTGTACTAGGGTTTCTGACCCATTGCGGATCTGACCCCTGAGGGTGGTTTGATTTGGCTTGGCATGGTTAACTTTTCTACTTGCTGAAATGAAAGGTCTTTTTCTGGCGAATCTCTTTCTTCGAAGTTACCCTTGTCCTCTTGTGCATTTTGATCAGGTTGGAAATCTTATGAGGATTTTATGTGCATAAGGAAGCTTCAGGGCGAGCAGGTTGCACAACAGGAGAGCAGAATGCTCCCAAAGGAAATGAAAAAGAGAAAACTCAACTCCCAAGGTATTTAAATATTTTAAGAATGAGGAGTTACGGGAATATGCAAACACACGAATTGACAGCAGAACCTAAGGTATGATTTGTAAATGGCCCATGACATAACTATATAGGATGAGATTAGAAGGTGCTTGTTGAACGTTGTTAGAGATGAGATTTTGAGAGTGATGATTGAACAAGAAATTCCAGAGTGGATAGATAGAGATATTTACATACATAATGGAGATCGCTATAGCTTAACTTAACACCGATTTATTCCTTAAGTTTTGGGTACTAACACAAAGCCAAATGAAACTCTCGTCTCGCCTCGGCTGTTTTTCTCCCTTTTCACGAACTGTTCACTTCTCTGTTCAATTTTTAAAATATATTTTTGAGCAAGGGGTTTCTTCCTTTTGGAGTAATTTCACACTTTAAAAAATTGAGTTCATTTTGGCATAAATGGATGGGCTGCTCCATTAAAACTTTTTAATTACTGCGGGTTGTTAAGTTGCTCAAGGTATATCTGCCGTGGAAGAGAGACATGCTGAGGGTTATAATCCAAAGCCAAATGTTGCTCATGATTAGAGAACGATTCCCATTGTTTCCATTGCACAAGTGCGTATTACAAAAACATTCTTCTTGTTGAACGCTTTGATAGGATTTTGCCTAGGGGAAAGGTTTAAGTTTTAGAGAGAGTATTATATTGATTGTGTATGCAAGTAAAAGGCTGTGATGCTGTGAATTTAGGTGAAAGTACAAGAGAAAGAGAGAAAGTACCTCGCATCCAGTTTTTGACCGTGGTTTGTCATCCTTGGGACATCCTCTGAAGAAGAATGACATCGGGGGTCTATAAGGGCCAACTGTTCCGTTCTTAGTTGCGTTTGGGCTCATAGTTGTTGTTGGAACTTCGGCATCTGAAAAAAAATTAAATTAAAAAATTATTTTCATGAAAAAAGTTAATTTGGAAATTTTTAAGCAAAATTCAAGTATAATTGTATGCAAAGAATATATTCTGGTATTATTTATAATACCCTAAAACCCGGTCTATGCGCCCCGCTGTATAGTGCGCTCTTCTATATCGCCTGTTATTTTCACCTATATTGCCTATGTTAAATTTTCGAGATTTAAGAAAAAAACAACGTATAAGGTGCGCAATGTAGACCGGGTTTTAGGGTATATGATTTACCCACTAAACTGTGGGGACATGGGTTACATACAAGGCACTTAATTAGGCTTGCTAACAGATAACCGCAGGCTCTGAATTGAAGTTCTGTCTGTGTTCTCTTCTATTTAGGTGTCTCGATTACACTCCTAAAATGACTACATATATTATAACAATGTTCCACATAAATTACATTGCTTGTTTTTGCTTCTCATCACATTCAGAGTTCAGAAACGTGATGCATCGATTTATGGATCAATAAAAAGATCCAATTTTGGAATTACGGTTTTTGAAAAGCTCGAATGCAGATATGACACGAGGTTAAAACGATACGCTGGAAATTCCCGAAAAATGAATTTGCAAAACTTTTAAAACTTGTAATAATAAAGTTTCAAAAATATTTTGAAACAAAATTACAAACATATCAAAATCCGATTCCTTTTCTTTTCTAGGAACTTCAATTTTAGTTTAATAAATTTTTTCCTCCCAAAACTGAATCTTATTCCAAACAAACCGAACAATTCAACCTTTTATTTTACATAATATACTAATTTTTATAGGATACAATGTAAAGACGCAATTGCAGTTTGTATTATTATTTCATTTAAATGCATTTCCATTGAAATTTTAAAGATGCTAAGAAAGAAAAAGTTCTTTATTTATTACATCAGATGTTGAAAAGGTTGATTGTTCAAGTGCCGTCTTGAACAACAATTCGTCTTTGTATAATGGCTCGGCTAGTCAAGTAGTACTATTCAGTAAAGAAGAAATGAAACTGCATTTTTCATTTGATTTTGCAGTGGACAAAATTAGATCAAATACCAAAAGGAAATTCCATTTCATTAAATTGCATTAGGTAGATGGATTATATTGAGGACAGTGACGTCAGTAGAAATCAAAAGAAATGAAATTATTTTAACTGATCAAAGGAAACATCTCGATAGCAAAGGCATAAAGCACCACTTAAAATCGGACCACCACTAAATGATTACTTTAAACATTTCATTCAACCTTTGGCATCCAAGACCAAGACATATTTTATATTTCTATAGAGTTCTTATATTATGCTATGCTGTAGTGAATAAAATACAATACAATACAATACAATAGGAAATTGTTTAATGTTCTGAAGGAAGCTTCTGATTTTTTAAACATTAAAAACTTTACTTCACATTAGCACATCTTTCGAAACCTTATAGAATTTTATTTCATAAGAAATTATAATTCTTTAATTTAAGAATGAAATATATTAAAAAATATGGTTATTTGTACATAATTTACAGAAAGCAGGTACTGGTTGGTAATAACTTAACCAATATAATGTAATAGAAGCGTCGTTTGAATTTCAAAAAGTGGCAAAAGATATTGGCAGCGGCGAGATTCGAACTCGCGCCCCCGAAGAGACTGGTGCCTTAAACCAGCGCCTTAGACCGCTCGGCCACGCTACCTTGGTTGAACGAGGGGAATTTGCTTATAGTATAAAAAGTAAATGCTGAATAAACTACAACATTCACACCCAATCTTAATTAAAGTTGATTAAACTGCTTGAAATAGTATAATATGGAGCATTTCATGTACACAGTTGATCATTACCCTTGGTATATATTGATTTATCATGTTATCTTTAAGATAAAAGTAGACTGACGCTACACTATAGAGACAGAGAGAGAATGCATGCATTTGGGGTTTGGGTTCATTCCAAATTCCAATATGCAACACTACGCCTAGCATATCATCATACCATTTTGATTTGTAACTTGTAATGGCTTTAGAAAGGTATGAATGATATTTATATCATATCATTAAGTATTGAATTGTGTTTAATAAAATCGAAACGGAACTTTAGCACAAGGCATCATTTACTGCCGAGTTATGCATTAATAAAAAGCATTTTTTAAATATTTTATTACACTTTATTTAACATTTCTATCAAAACAAAAGACAGTGTAAAAACTGAATTTTTAGGCAAATTTAAATTTTGAGCTGATGCTATGCTATTAATTAATTTCTACCATTTTTATTTGTTATTTGAAAGAAATTTAACTTTAAAAAAATGAAATTTTTAGGGTTTTAAAATGTTCTTTTAATTGTTGTAAACCATAGATTCACTATCTCTTTTCATCTTTCTACATGAATCTGTTTTTACATGTGAGTGCATGGTCCTTTGGTACAAGATGAATAGATCCATTCAGACTGACTGTTATGTTGCACAACAAACTAACTTAGTCAGGTATACAATTAACTATTAAATTGTGAAGTTGCTTTACATCTCATTTGTACTAACGAAGTCTACATAAAGGCTTAGATACATTCTTCTACAACACATGACACATAGTATTCGTATGATCCCTTAAACTCCCAAAGATTGATTAGTGTCTAATGAAATTTATCATTTATTACGACATTGAACTAATATTAGTAAGGAAGGGGTCTATCACTATATACTTTCATTGAATATTGTGCTAGGCAGTGTGATCACAAAGTTTATTTGTAGACAAAGATGCTTTTATTCTCAGTTACAAAGCCCCTCACTTTCACTATGACGTGACAGATAAAAGCAAAACAAATTTTCCCTTAAGTTGTAGAAAAGGCAGGAGCGTTAAAGGAAACTTATTTATATGGAATACAGCAGGAAACTAGGATAAGGAGTGAAAAGATGACGCGAAAAGGAAGGAACTTTTCCTTAGATTACTTTAGCCACAAGACATGTCAAAGTTGACCGAGTGTTTTGTGTTGGACTCACTGAATTCCATCCCAAGGATTTTCAGATACGGTCAGCATAGTCACAAAGATGACAGCTACTTTCATCACTTAATATCACTATTTCTCTATGAAGAAGTTTCGATCAAGAATTTTGTTCATCATTTCATTATAGGGCAAAAAATTGAAAAGAAAAAGGTAAAAACCAGATGAGGCAGTTGAATCTTATTTAAGTTGCATGTAGGGGCCTGAGCCAGTTTTAGAGTACTTTTTTCTTACGTTGGTGACTGAATATTTATACAGGGTGAGCTTTATATAAAGTAAGGACTTTATGGGATATTTATCTTTTTTAAAGTATTTGGTTAGCTTGTGGATCAAAGTATCAATAGTATCAAACTATCTTATTCCAACTCATCGATCTGTAAAGCATAATGTATTCAACAAAACAGTTTATCCACCCATGTAAAGTAGGTAGTGGAAAGATAACTTTCAACACGATTTGCATGAACACTTAAATTTTCACTCAAAAGTAAACAAGGACATTTTGGATCTGCTGATATGTATTTCGATTCAAGGTTTGTTTAACTTCCATTCCGGCCAACTGAACCCTTTCATTTCGAAAGTTAACAGAAATCTCGAGGTTTGACTGGAGTTTTCCAATATCTATTGTACATTGTATATTAATCGTTATATTGTGATGCTGTGATATAGGATCTGGGTCAAGAGTTTTGAATGTATTTATTCCCTTTTGCTCTTGAAATGTTATGTATCCATATTATCAAATAACGGTAGTGTGTTTACTTATTGAAAAATACATTTTGTTGGTTCTTTATAAACATTATTTTGAAACTCGAGTTGATATATTGTTATATTTCAAACTATAAGCATTTTGGGGAATAAATTTTCAGCGTTTTAAATCTCAAAATGCTATGTAAATTGCTTATAAATAATTTTAAAATTTTAATAAATTAGGTTACTAACAAATGGTAAATTTGGAACGCGAACTAGTTTGCAATTTTCAGACCTTTTTGAAAATGTACCTGTCTGCCAATCGAAGTAGAAAATCAGTAAATGTAACTTCAACCATTCGGGTTTCAAAATCCCGTTCGTCGTACCGGGTTTCATAGAACTACCGAACGGAAATTGGAATTATTGGGTGATATTTGCACGTAGTCAAGTGTGAAGTGATCTTTCTTGTTGGAGGCAGAAAGGCTATGGAGTTAACCCAGTTATTGTCACATGGAATGTTGACAAGGAACGACCTTCAAGTACCGTTTCATGTCTTCTCACATCATCATCACTTTTTCTCTCTACGTGACAAGTTCATACCGAGTTATGCCAACTGTTCTTGTTATTATGTCAGAGACATTTTTGTTCTTTTTATTTCTAAAGAATAACAACGCTAAAAAGTTCTCTGACATTTTATGTCACTGTGAAAAAAATCAAGAATTTTAAAGATCATAATGTCTAGGTAATAATACAATAGGCTTGACCCTTGCACGAGCGGCTTTTTGTAACAGTCTTTTTTCTGGTGGTGAAACAGCAAAGAACTTACATTTTATGGATCGCAAGAATTTGATTTTTGCGAATTTTACTCATTACAAAGAGTCATAAACTATTTCTTGCCAAACCTTCATTGTCTTTGCTTTGTTTTGCTATGAGATATTTTCTGTAAAAATAGGAAACTAGCATAAAACCGAAACATTGAAATTTGAAAAGTAATACTTGGAATTTATAATTGTCAAATGGCCATATTATTATCAAAAAAGGTATTATAGTGTTACAAACAACGTAAATTTTAAATAATTATAAAGATATTTTTTGCAACAATAAAGCTATTTTTTATAATAAACCCTGTAAAGCAAACACTACATCATAAAACATATAAAATAGTTTCTTGAACACTGCAAAAGACTTCGTCTCTTGTATGTGTAACCCAATGCGCAAAGTCATACATCTTTACTTCAGTTACAGTAAAAAAAAGAAACTGTTCCTGACACGGATATGTTTTATTATTACACGACGAGTGGAGTGGCCAACTGACATTTTTATTTATGCAAAAACTGTGTTTGGGACAATATTTTTCCAATTTTCAAAGTCCAAAGTCCTTCTCAACATCTCATACGCAATTCGGACTTCGGACAGAAGTTTATTTTAATGAAGGAGAAAAATAAATTGAATGAATTTTCTAAGCGAATTTTCTTCTATATTATATTAGATTGAGTGCGTGAAAGACGTATGCAGGGACAAGGTCATTGAAGGCATAAACACTTGACGCAAGAATATATCCAGGTATGGTTGAAGCATCAATATTTTGAAAACTATCTTTAAAGAATCCCAGATAATTTAGTGGTCTGATGATGATAGTGGGGATGAATAAATCCCTTTTGGTTGAAGAAGTTCCCCAAACGGATTTCTCAAGAGATAAAAAGCGTCAACAAAGAAGAACCACTTGAAAGCTCCAGGATATGAAAAATATCTTGGGTAAAGAGACAAGGAAGAGATAAAATATAAAAAAGTTGAAATTCTCGAGAGATTTCATGTCAGGAATTTTTATATTATTTTATTATTATTATATTTATCTTTCAATGAATGTTTACCGACTTGGGACGGAAGAAAATTTGTTTTCCCCGAATACTTTGGTTAGATCTTTCTGCCTAGTACAATTCTTTCGCAAAATTGCAAAACAAGTTTAGTTTTACAAGTAGAAACTTCTACAACCAAGGTAGTAGAATCATATCATAACTGTTAGTGTTCTATTTATCGCTATCACACTTACTTTCTACAGGGATTTTCTTTCTATAAATCTCGTATATAGGATTAGGGGCAAACAGAAACGGGCTAGCTTTTTTGAAAGTGGATTCTCTTACCCTTCCCATTTACCATAAATCGATCCGATCTTCCTGGAGCATTAAATCCAGGGTTCGACAAACGGCATTTTCGGCACATAATTTTTTGCCGTAAATGCCGAATTGCCGTAAATATGCCGTTT
>JAQFZZ010000568.1:0-16528 GCA_034696405.1 Isotoma caerulea
AATTTCGAGATTTTTTGAAATTTTGAGATATTTTAAAATTTGAGATTTTTTTGAAATTTTAAATTTTTTTGAAATTTTGAGATATTTTAAAATTTGAGATTTTTTTGAAATTTTTAGATGTTTTAATTTTTTGAAATTTGAGATTTTTTGAAATTTTGAAATTTTTTGAAATTTGAGATTTTTTTAAATTTTGAGATATTTTAAAATTTAAGATTTTTTTGAAATTTTAAATTTTTTTTGAAATTTCGAGATTTTTTGAAATTTTGAGATTTTTTGGAAATTCTGAGATTTTTTTGAAATTTTGAGATGTTTTAATTTTTTGAAATTTGAGATTTTTTGAAATTTTGAAATTTTTTGAAATTTGAGATTTTTTGAAATTTTGAAATTTTTTGAAATTTTGAAATATTTTGCTTGCAGATCTGAAATACTCGAGCGACGGACAATCAGCGACAAGCGCGAAATGGTTGTGCGACATGTGACGCTTTTTGTTAGGCGAGTCAATCAAAGCGAATTCATTCGATGAAAGTAAATTTCTTAACTGAGGCCAATCATTATCTTTAAAGTTGTTTTTTATCTCGTTATCTTCCTTCGTTGCCATGACAACTTTTAAAATATGTTTATTATTATTTACGTTGCCATGGGAAACCCTCGAGTTCCTCCGCCGTTTTTTCATTATTAAACCATTATTATTCGATTTCAAATAGTTAAATAAAATTTCAAGGCTTCGAAACTCAACCCCAAATATTTGTTTCCCCCAAGATAAAAATTCCGTTTCTATGGAAACGGTTTTTATTTTCTCCGGATTTAATTGCGGCTTCTCAACGTCAAACTCGCTTTTTTTACGAATGTTGGCATAGCAATATTTACTCGCACCGCGTTGACCCAAACGACGCGCTTTCACATCCGGAACTAATTGACGCATCAATTTACCAAAGTCTGCCGTCGACATCGGTTTCCTTGACAACGGAATTTTGTCGTTGCTATGATCCAGATTGTTATTTGTTGATTTTACGTAGAAATCATAAACCTCTTCCTTTGGTAAGGCCGTTTGGTTGTCAGGGGTGAAATTATTCAACAACCAATTCTTGACCTTTTTTGACCTTTTCTCTTTATTCATGGTAATTTTACAATTTGATTTAAATGAACCATTTAGAAATACAGTTTTAAAAATGTTCAATTGATTAACAAATTATCAAATTCATTCATGCAAATTTTCAAGCATTCATACAACCCGTTACAAAAAGTAGAACTGGATAAAATAGTGAATAAGAATTTTTGATTGTAATTGTAATCTAACTGTCTTTAACAACTACTTGGATTTAAATAATATCAATACAGCATATTTGGGATACTGCATCAGTTGTCATTTTCTGAAGTGTCAATGGACCAATCTTCTTCGTCCGTATTTCCGTTGTCAATGACTGTTCGTGGGTTGGATTCTTTGACCGCCTGTTGTGCTTCTTCGTAGAGAGCAGTGGCATACATATATGCTGCAAAAGATTCGTCAAATTCCTTAATCAAATCTTGTACAGGATCCTCCGGTCCAGCGGCAGCCAACGCAGTTTGCGCTGCTGTCTTGTTTGTTTGTGTAGCAGTGACAAAGACGAGCGACCTCCACATCAGGAGCTCCTCTGCCGGAGTATACATCTATAATCAAATTTGGATTTAGAACAGTCACGCTATGTTATGGATTGATAGGAAATGCATGGATAATAATCTATTTGCACAAACAACTTACATTTACACACTCCCTCAAAAATTTTCCAAAAGTGTACGGCACTTTGTTGCTTCTTGACATCTTGAACTTTTCCTTTAACTGTAATGTATAAACTTTGAATGATTATATAATACTGAATTGAAACATAAGAAAATCTCAAAGACACACAGGCTTTTATACCTTTGTACCTTTTTTTGACCTTTAATAGTCTTAACAATTATCAACAATTTTCTATTATGAAACCTTTGCGTGTTTACAGTTAAGCAACAAGGAATTACCTTCACCTTTACATTCTAACAATAACACTCATAAATTTAACAAAAACAAAGGCGGTATCATTTATCATCAAAAAACAGAAATTTTCCCTTATTAATCGTTATTCTCTTTGTGAAGAGAATTTGAGGTATCACCTTGTCCAGTTTTGTGTTTAAACAACCAAACGACAACCCCATTCTTATGTTGAAGATGTATAAAGTGCCTTTGAAATGATTTAATTTTCCCTTCAATCTATACTTCATCCAAAACTGATGACTTAGATAAGTTATTATTGTGTTGTATTGTTAAAATTCGTTTTTAAACATGAATTTAGAATAACGAAAATGCAAAACCATAAAAATTTTGTAGTCCATACATCAAAGGGTTTGTTTGCTTGAATACGTTTATTAATTAGACAATTTTGAAAAACGTTTGTTCAGAGTACATTTAAAATTTGCATACACAAATAGCTTCTAAACAAGCATACATAAATAGATTTCAAATTAGCATACATAAATAAGTGTTTTTTTCAATATCAGTGACAAAAAGATTTTAAATAGGAGTCAAGAAACAGAATTGTTGAAGTAAGTTGTCTGACAAATACAATGGCACGAAAATGGATTCACACGGACTTTTCCTCGTTATGCAATTTGAAAGAAGAATATCTGCCAATCAGTTTAGCAAATTTTTCTGGTTTAGACATCGCTATTTTGCTTCCTTGACAGTAAGGATCTTGGTAAGCCAAAAAGATACATCCCTCTGGAATGTTCCACTCAATTGATTTCACGCCTTCAAAAGATCCAGTTATGCACAATCCAGGAATTAAGTACACTCGATCAATGTTGATGTGGACGAGGTAAGCTGCAAAAAAAAGTTGTCTTTGAAACGTTTGTTTTAAACAGTAAGTAAATAATTTGGAGTAACGCTTACGATTGATTTTGGTATCTTTCAAAGGAAAGAAATCAATGTAGTTGGATGTGAGATCATAATTATTAATTATCCCATTTTTTATTAAATGAAAAATGGGACGACTTGGGACCACACATTTCATTTGTTCGTCGATCTTTTCGTACAGATATGGTTTTAAATTTGTAGCTTTGCTTGTCCCAATTTTAAACAAGATTTTTAATTTCTTGTATTCTTGAAAAAGTTTTTCACTCTCTTCAGCTTGAAGAAAAGCAAGTGATCTTTTAGTAAAATTTCCTTCTGGCTCAAACATGAAGGGAATTGGGATTAAAGATCCACCAATCCTACTAGGCCGCTCTTTCACGCTAGCTATCCAACTATCAAGTCTCTCATCGAGTTTTAAAGTCCCACCAGCCGCAAACACATACTTGTGGGTAGCAGCTACACCAACCTTAGTCTCAATGTAATTAACCAGTTCATTTACGGAAATGCCCAAAGGGCGAATCTTATCATCAATATCCACGTTTAGGGTTTTGGTATTTGTTGATTTTTCATGGGTAATAGTAACGGTGACTCGTCCACCTTGGGTAAAATAAATTGAAAAATTATTAATGCGGTTTTTTGTCATTAGAACACTAAAACATTTGAATACTTGTAATTGCAAATACCCATAATGGAATCCCGGTGGAAGTGGTTTCCATAATTCTCCATAAACCTGTAAAATACTGATTCATTCCCTTCGTACACCTCTGGCAGCTCTTTGTATTCTTTTGTAATTGTAACCGTTGGTATTATACTCCCATAAAATTTAACAGTGTACTCTTGAAGAACATAAGTAACAACCTGTAACGAAAACAAATTTATTTTAAAACGTTAAATGCTAAATGAAAACACATTAGAAATTGAATATTACGGTTATTGAAGTGGTTTTGGACACTTTTTGATCGCGTGCCCATAAGTAGCCAGATCCTGGAAACAACGATAAGGAATCTCCGTTGCTATCATGATATTCGATGAGATCTCCCATTGAAGAAAAGCTGTTTATTGACTCGACGTACCAAGACTGAAGCGTTTTATCCAATTAAAATATTTAAGTATAGTAAATCTAGTTTAACGATTGTAATAAAAAAATACCTTTGGGGCTGTTATTATGCTCTCAACGGACTCTGGCCTAGGATAACCTTTATCGTCTACTGTTGGATAAGTGCAGTTTAACTCCCATATTTTTGAATGGGGAGGTTCAAAATCTTGCTCATTGATTGAAAAGTAGAATTTATTCACTCCATGGGCTAGGGCGCTTAACCCGGGTCTTAGCGTTGTGCAATGAGATTTGCTAAAAAAAGAAAAAAGAGATAGATTCTAGAGCATTGTTACGAAAAGACTAAAGTAGGACATACTCGTAGCCAGGAAATTGTTCAGGGGACAGCCAAAGTGCTTCACGTGACCCTCTGTAAATAACATATATATTTCAAATATACTTTAAAAATGCAGACAATATAAATTTGACTCACCCTTGACAAACATCGTCGTTTTTAAAAGTATAAGTAACTTTTTTTTCAGAGTACACTTTTGTCACCACGGCTGGAGGTGGGTCAGGGGTTGAACCACATGACGCAACTTTCTCCATACTAAATAGGCAATGCGAAAAATTAATATTGAAATATTGAAATATGTCATATTGTGTTGACAATGTTTACCTTAAAGCTGCAATGACGAAACAGATTTTGAAAATTTCCATTTTCAAATTTTTCAGAATTTATTTTTTGCTTCTGTTATACTTGTAAAATACAAAACAAACTGACAATATATCACAAAATGACCACCTTTATATACAACGACTTTTCATCATTTGTACCTTCAACTGTTTTTATTTCTAAGACGTTTAAAATTTTAAACTTAAATGTCAAACAAGCCCAGTACCTTGTCAGTTTTCCTTTTTTTACAACTAAAATCTCTGTTACAATTACTCACAATTTGATTAGTGGGTAAGAATTGTTTAGGGTCAAGAATTGGTTAAGAACTGTCAAAAGATTTTTGGTAGCCCAAATTCTTTTGTATACGAAGGTAGAGCGTTGCCCTTGGATATGTTCAGATGAAATGCATTACCAAATGTTATCTTGATTTCACGATTAAACGTTTTAAATTGTGATAAAAGAATAGATATAGAATATTACCATGTTTTAACAGGAGCTTTTTATGCAAACAAAAGATTCGTTTCTGATAATCCCTTCGAAATTGAATTATTTGTTATTGACCTTAACACTCGTTGTCTTTTATTTTGAACAAAGAAGAGTTCAAGGTTAAAAAAAGGTTTGTTATTGGGCACATTGGTAGTAAATAGACACAAAAGGAAGTTGTTTTGCTCTTTTTAAAGTAACTTATCACCAAAACGAATCTGGCCAGCTTAACTTAAAAGGGGAAGGACAGTCGAATTATTTTTGTTTTGAATTTCAAACTATTTTCCAAAATCAAAATTTTCTACCTGGGAGGTTACTTTATTGTTTTTAAAAAAACATAAAAAGGCGAGGTTTTGTATATGTTAGGACATTGCATTACAAATCAGAACGCTGCTGTAAGCCGTTACATTAATTGTGTCTCCCATTTTGGTAAGCATAAAATTATAACGGTTGTTATTGCTATTTTGTGCATTTGAAACTGTATTTTGTAACGATTTTGTAATTTTTTGTTTAAAGTTGAAATGGTAAAATCTGTTTAATTTATATAAATTTACATTCATAGCGACAAAATCCAAGATCATGTCCTGTTTTCCGGGTGCTTGTGCAGCCAAAAGTGCAAAAAAACAGCCACAACCACCATCCCCTCAAATGGTGCAGGTGAATTTGAAGGATAAACGGGCAACTATCCTAAATGCCAACCAATGGCAAGATATTAGTTTAGAGTCGTCTGGCGAATATGTTCCAGCACCGCAACCCACTAAAAATACCAAAAATTGAGTATCATTTGTTTTGGGTATGCTTATATCAAAATGAATCATTACAAATTGCAAAGTGTTGCAAGCAGATTCCTTTTTTTACTTGTATTATTGGCATATGTTCTGTAAGATGATTTTATTAATTAATATTTATGAAACTATTCTTGATTAGTCGAATTAAATCTACAGTGATATCGTAATAAGATATCATAGCAACAAAAGTATGGTATTATTAAAATGTTATATTTCTTTGCAATTATAAAGTGTTGTATAATGTAGGACAACCTTGTTCTTATTCAAATAATACACATATTGGCATTCGAAATTGTACTAATATTGTTTCGTTTTTATATTTATGAATCCTAAACTCAGTTTTAATTTAGTAGCTTTAAATAATAAATCATAAAAAATGAAGACGGGAAATTTCTTGGAACAAATTCTTTATTATACTGAAATATTGTATTTATTAAAGTTTATTGAAATAAAGGAATTGTTGTTTATCTTTTATCCCACATCAATGAGATGGTGAGTAATTTACTCAAATTTTTACCGCCGACGTCGAAATTCTGGTAAATCTATGTCAGCAGTGACGAATTGTCTCATTAGTTTGTAAGTGTTTGAAACAAACTTATAAATCCTCCACAAGAACATTAGCAGTATTAAACCAACTAATCCGCCTGTTACTCCTAGGATTATGTTTGTAATCTCAAACGCTCGGATTAAATTCCAAAATGCTTCAGATGCAGTTGGTACTTCGATTGGTAGTGGCGACCCAAAAACACCTGGTAGAAATAGGAGTAGTCCCATCATCTGTGGACTTAGAATCCCTGAGGACGAAACTCCAGCTTTGGAGTACACATAATAAACACCAATTACAGCAATGCAAAATGTTAACAGAAGCAACCATACGTAAACGGCAATTTTCGAGTCAAAAAAATCGCCGTTCAATGTTTCAAGTAATTCTGCTTGAGAGAATTGAATTAAGGTTGGTTGAGGCAGTTCAAGGACAGGCAACTTCTGATGCCATGTCAAATCAATCAGGTCAGATAAGTTGAGGTAGGAGAAATCAGAATCAAAAATTGACCCCCTAACAAAATAAAAAAAATGTCGTTAAATTGAAAGTTGTCAATAAGAATATATCTGCAGAAATTAATAACAACGTTACTTTATTTTTGAGAAATGCGTAGGAATAACTTGTTTCACCGTTTCTTCATCAATATCGTTGTTTGAAGTGCATGGGAAAGGGGCATTTAACAGAAATCCATCATCGTTAATCTACATAAATAGAGGGTTAGATTACTTCTTTGATACTACTTAATTTTTACAAAGACTTCTTAAGTTGTATAGTATATGGAAGAGAAAGAGGGAGTTAAATATGATCAATGTAGTCTTAGTTACCTCTGCTGTATATCCACACGGTATTCGAAACAGAACTGCTCCATAGTTATGAGACACTTCGTACTTGCTAATTTTTTCACATTCAGAACACCGAAATGTTATACTTTTTACATTAGTCGCTCCTAACAAGCCTTGAGATATTTCGGTTATCCTGGTTTCGTTGGAAACATGGCACTCAAACATACATTCCTGTGAAAAAATTAAACAGAATGCTGAAACAAAAACAAGTCAATCATAATACTTCATACTTAATAACTCACGAACCGCAGTTATGTCAGCGGCGGTCCCAAATAAAATCTTTTCTGTGCATTTTGAGAAGCTGGAAGGATTTCTTGTGTGTTCCGGAACCAGACATAACCTTTTCTCTTCTGGTCTACAGAAACGTGACATATGTGGCCCAACTGCAATAGCTTTTTTGAATTGTTCCTGTACTGCTACATAATGCGATGAATCCATCAATAAACATTGCTTCTCTTCAAATTGGAAGGGAAGCTTGACAACCTCAAATAGCTTGATTTGATGGCCTTTTTTTTTGATAGGGACATGAACGGTAATCTGAAGCTGCTTTTGGCTGAACCAGCAATCGGCTATTTCCAACTTCCACAGGTTGTCAATTGTGGTGGCTATTTCATATCCATGCACTTGTATATCGTCGGCTAGTTTGAAGATTCGCTTCACAAGCAAATCGTTCGGGAGGACATTTCGAGGAATCAGATGATTTCTGTGAAATAAAATTTAAGCAAGGATAACTAAGATGAAATTTATACAATCAATGCAATAATTTCCAATATGAGATTTAGAATAGTAGAATAATCATTTAGAATTAAATATTATTATGAAAAAGGATTGTGTTCAATACCTGCAGTCATTTCCAGTGGTTAACATTTGCTGAGAGACTAAAGAAATATACTGATGAAAAAGACTTCTTGTGGATATTTCAGCAAGAACAGCTTCGTTTTTGAGGGTTGTAACTGAATACTCAGAAATTTTTTGTCGGACTTGCTCCAAATCTTCCTCAAAGACTTTTTTCAATTTTGAACTGTATGAGGATATGTTTTTGGAGAACTCCAAGATGTATTTCTGAGAAGATATAATTGCATCTTCAACTTGTTTTTCGCGATTGCGTATGAAATTTAAGTCCACATGAAGTTTTGTCACATCGGTGACGGTTGCGACTCCGTACATAAATTTTTGGACCTCTCCGATGAAATCAAATAACGCTCTCTCGGACCGGGGCTTATCTTGTAATAGATAAGGATGGTCTTCAACCAGCTCTTCCATCCAAAGATTGGTCATTTCCATAGTTTTGTTATGCAAGGAACATAAATATGGGGTCGCATCGCAAGAAAAAGTTGAATGAGGAGGACTGATGCTGGGTAACTCCAAGATGAAGTTAATTGGTATGGTTGATTCATATGTTATTATTTGGGACATCTCGTTGAAGTATATGCCTTTGACAACATTTGTCACCGGCATTTTTGAAGTAACCTTGGTTTCTGTGGATTTTAAGGAAACAAAAGAATAATGACAAATATTGCATGCACATTTTTTTAAATACAAAATCTTTCAAATTGTCTTACCATGTACTTCTGCCCCAGCAGATAAACCAAAACCCAGTAGAAATGTAGAGATTAAGAAACGATTCATAATGATTTGTTTCAAATATTGAATTGTTTAAATCTGAAATTGGACCTGAGGATATACTGAATAGTTGAAAGACGTTTTTCGTCCCTTTATATACTCCAAATATTAGTCAAATTAGCCTAATGCAAATACTTAATTAATTTAAGTATGCTCATTATAGTATTACGATTGATTTTGAGGTTCATCATAATTTGAAAACCATTGAATGGAATCATGAAAAGAAATTGAAAAATTTGAAATGTGAGTGGGTAGGTAATTAGTCTAATCACCAATAATAATCATTAAAGAAAAGGTTACTCAAAGTTTATTTGTGTTATAAATGTAAGGACTAAGAAACTGCTTGATAATGATGCACTAATGATAATTGGCCGTCTGATGACTTTAAAACATAATATCATTTCACATTACAAACAAACCTTACAAAACAATTAAATTATTATTAACGAAGATTGAAGTAACGGAAGTTGAAGATTATCAAAAGGTAAATTATAAAATTAAAACAATATTTATAGGGATGTGAAATGAATTTGCCTTTGGAGTTCAAAAATAGATTCGAAAATGACATCATCTGCAGTGTCTCGTTGGAGCAGCGTGACAGGAGAAATCCTTGGGAAAAGTATTTATTTAGAGATAGGTGGTAACTGCGAAAAATTGATTGAGGATTTTGCAAAACATCAAGGGGTTTGGGGCAGAATTGTCAAACACTGCGGAAGAAAATTCACATCCCGGCTGGATCGGTTTTGGGCGAAAACTGCATTTGAAGGAAACCATGACAATGTTCAGGTCTGTTAAAAAAAGTCCACTTCTGACAATGGAAATGTTTATTTTTAAAAACATTAATAAAATAAAATATGTTAATTTTAGGTTATTCATCGTAATTTATGTCTTGCAAATGACGTGGAGTATAAAAATTTTACTGCAATTGCTGATGAAGATGTAACAGAGGTTCACTGTATATGTGGAAAATCATATGACCCTGACGTTGAACCTGATATGGTCCGCTGCTAAGAGCAAATATATATATATATATATATATACTATATCTAGAGAGAACCTGCCCGCAGAAATCCATGAATTTTAGGTCCCTTGGTCTTTGTAAGTTTTTCCAAAAATTTCCAATGAAACTTATTTTCTGAAACTCTGACTTTTTCTCAAGTTGTCAAGGGACTTTTTAATAAAATTGGTTGTTCTCATTGAAAATACTCAAATTTTTGACTTTTCACATGAAAATTTCAAATCAAAGGTCAAAGAGTTTCAGAAAATAAGTTTCATTGGAAATTTTTGGAAAAACTTACAAAGACCAAGGGACCACAAAATTCATGGATAATCTGCGAGCTTGTCCTCTTTAGATATAGTATATCTATAATTTTTTTGCTCGTAGGTCCGCTGCGATTCGTGTCTTTTTTGGTATCATTGTGTTTGTGTGGGGGTTAATACCAAACAAATATCCCAACAACACTGGAAATGTCGAAAATGCGAGCTTAATGAAACATCAGATTATGTCCCTAAAATATTTATAGATGCATTCCGTAAAACAAGAAATCAAAAAGGTAGAATAACACATATTAAGTGAAGATGAACTGACAATAAGGAATTTTAAGCGTTATTTTTGTTTTCAAGGTCCTTTAAAAGCTTCAACGCCGCAACCCGATAATAAGAAGAGCAATGTTTCTTCATTATCAACTACACCAATAAGAAAAAGTGTTGAAACGGAAAAACGGCGTTATAGTATTGTAAGCAATATTTTTCGCGTTAAAAAATTTAATCCAGTCATTAGTAGATGCTTTTGTCGACTCATTATTGTAACATGTGACAAAGTCTTTAGTTCAATTTATGATTAAATAATTTTAAATTATTATTGTTTTTGTATTAATTAAAATATACTTGTTTGATTGATGTATTATAGACATCAACAACGAGTCACTCAAAATCATTTGAAAATGATCAGCGTCCGGTATCCGCTTTATCATTCAGCAAAGTTGGGAGTAATGCCAATGAAGGCGAAGACAGACAGTCACAATCTTCTACAACTATCCGACCCAAAACTCGGTATGAATCCCATTCGTCAAGTTCAGGACGACATTCAACCGAAGAAGATGACGACAATGGAGTGAATTTAGAAAATACAAGAGCGAGAAATGTTTTCGCTGATGAGGAATCTGATGAGGGTTCCTTGCAGTCTACAGAAAGTGAAGTCCAACGCAGAATTCGTAAGCAGAAACTAACAATTCTAAACAAGGAGAAGTTCGATGAATAAAGTGTAACCAATTAGTGCAATTTTATTTTTCAGCCATAGAAGGTCCAATATCGAAACACAAAGACTTTAGTATGAGCATTCCATGGGAAGATTGGAACACAATACAACCGCAGTTTGGCGACAAAAGCAAAAGCTTTTATTACAGATATCGAATGAAATTACATGACTGGGGTCCAATGTTTAATAAATACTTTATGAAAAGTTGCACCAAAGAAATGAAAGGATGTGTACTTTCCTTTTATGATCATAGGGTCAATCCTAACTCTTTAGCTGTACGAACTTACGCGACTTGTTCCAGACATCTATGCAAAATGAGGTATGATTTTGCCCTTAACGAAAAACCAGCAAACGGACCTGCATGCATTTCCGTGAGGTAAATGAAAAAAATTTTAATATTATTGATATTATGACTAACAATTATATTACGTTTAATACTTAAAAAAATGTAAAGCCCTTCAGGCGTCCTGCATCACGAATTAACGGAAATAGCCAAACGAAATTTAGGAGGGACATATAGAAGAAAAGCTGCAGAAGTACTGAAGAACGTGAAAGCTTCTGTTTATCGTAACAGAAAGCACGATGACCCTGACACAGACCAAACGGCATTAGAGAAAGGAAATTATACTGATGTTCAGACCCTGCCTGTGTTACAACAGTTACGAAAAGAGGTTATAACAAAACACAAATTGACTTAAAAATTGTCTTAACATAGTACTAAATGAGGTGTTTACATTAGATCCGAAGTAAGGACGACCTATCTTCAAATGTGCTGCTAGATTTAATCAAAACCAAGTTGGACATGGATGCTTTTCCGCATCTTCAGGGTACTGTAAAAGGATACATTCAAGGAATAAGTATTTTTCCTGCTTTTGTTTGTTCAATGTTCACAGAACAACAGATAAGACTGTTAAGGCGCTTATTGAAATATGATAAGTATTCGGTGTTAAATCTTGATGCCACCGGTTCCGTTATGTTGCAACTTCCGGAACCGTATAGATCGAAAAAAGCCTACTATTATGCATTAGTTGTATCTTTTCCGGGATCTGCAGAAAGTCCGTTAATTCCTGTTATGGAATACCTGACAGCTGACAACACTGCAACGGAGCTCAGTCATATACTGCATTCATTTTTTAGAAGGTACGTATTACAACTACTGTCTGTGAACAAAAAGTAGGCAGTTCAGAATTGAAAAAGGACTAATTCTGGACTAACGCTGACACTGTGTTATGAAGTGGATATGACATGATATCTTAATTAGCGAAATTACGTTGGCGAGCTGCTTATTTTATTTGCGCAAACAGTAAATCAATACTATTATTCTTAAACTGAAATTTTTTTTAAGGTACAAAGATGTGACGGGTACCAAAGCGAGAAACTTTGGAATAATGCGAGTCGAGACAGACAAGTCTCTTCCATTGATCTCTGCTGTTTTGCAGGCAGGTTTTTGTATTTCTTATGGTTATGTTTTTCAGTTGGAATACTTATGACTGTTTTTTATTGAAATATTCGAACAGGCGTTAGAAATTGGACCCATCCATGTGTATTTAAGGGACTGTTGGATATCCCTTTGCAACAAAGAACCAATTTATTTTATTCACCACATATGCAGGTATGTGTAATAATGCAACTAATGGGTATTTACATAACAAAAAACGTTTTTAATCAGTGTAATTTTTAAAGAAAACACGCTCTTGAATACATCAAGAAAAAAATGAGCACAAAAGAGTGCTACGAAAACAAAAAGGAAAGTCTGAAAATTATGAACAAATGGACTACTATATATCTGATGAACAAGGACATGTATTCATTTGCAAGAAGGGTGAAAGATGCAATTCTGATAACTGGTAAAAGATATTTGACAGGATCGCTAAAAACAGTGTTACAGAATTTGGAGGAACCCACAGTGCGGAATGGTAATTCAATAATGACCTTATTATAATAAGTTTTATGAAATATGAAATTTCAAACAACGAGATGCATTATTGTAGGAGACAAACCGTGGGAAGATATATCAGTGTTTTTACTTCCGAGCGATCCTCCATTTTACAGACAATCTGCATTTGGTTATTTTGCAATCCGAGAGTTGCAACGTCTTGGAGTTCAGGTTCCAGAAGGAGTTGAACACGATAATGTGGAATTAAGTGACGAGGAGGGATATGATGAATTATCTGATGAAGTATTACAGGCAAATCCTCATTATAATCAGGCAGCCTTAACCTACCTTCTCAAATTTGTTTTTCCACTGGGACCCATGTTAGACCACTCGCTTATGCACCTGAATGGCGCTTCTATTAAAAATGATACAAATAATTGTGCCGAAAGTTGGCACTCTACAGTTAAAGTCACTGAAACGGAGTTGGAGCTTCCAGCAAAAGTTTCGCGATTTTGTAGAAAAGAAGAAGAAATTTTAAGAGGTGAACTTAGGATTTGGAATATTGTGGTTTAATAAGTAAACGAAACATTTAAGTTTTATATTTGATATCAGGTAGATTCAAAATGGCACATCTTGGCTTGACTCGACTTGAACGGGAAAAAAATGCAAAACCTCAGCAAGCTGCAACTCAAGAACCTTCTTCCAAGACAGTAAAACGTAAAGGGCCCGCTCCTGTCGTACCAAAAACCAAGGATCCAACTCCTGCTACACCTCCAAGACAACGGAATGATTCACCACCACCACATTCCACAGAGACTGCAAATAAACGAATATTTACTGTTGACGCAGAGAAAACCCAAGGGAAAGGAACTGCCCGCAAGAGCACTTCTGGTATCAAAAAACAAGGAGGCAAGTATAATTTGCCCATTATCAGTCAACAGCGGGAATCATCTCGGAAAAAATGCTTTGATGAAACAACAACAAGTGTTCCAGAAAGCCAGGAAGAAAGGTGGAGATCAAGTAAAGGTACCAAGCCTCCTACAGGTATCGAAAACACGTACCTACATTCTCTTCGTCTTATTTCTTGGGGTGGGTCAATCACGATCGATGGGGAGCGTGTTTCTACTTCCAATACATGTTCAATAGACAATCAAATGCAAGTAAGACGTTGGTTTTTTAAAATTGTAAACTGCAAAAATGTATTATTTTTTGATATATTTTTACTTATGTTTTGTGTGTTTACTTAGATTATGTATGCCCTATACAAATCCAACACAAAGTTCCAACATTACTTGAACCACTTTGATGAAGCCGGTGATGAATTGGGTACGAATTTACTTGACATGTTCAACATGATTGACGACGGGAAATTTGAGTCAGCAAGGCTGATATTGTTCAATGACATAATGCGTGTCAGCAAAGAAGATATGCGTGACATGTTTGGGTCCGAAGAATCCTTTCTGGTTGCAATCTCTAGCCTTATAAGGCTGACACAATATAGGAAGTGTCCTAACAAGGCAAAAAACATTTGTAATGCTCAAGCAGAAATGGACGTATTGCCTTTAAAAGACTTCTATTTTCACAGCATAGAAGGCTTAATTTCGGCATTCAGCAGAAGATATTCGTATTGTGTTTGTAAGGGAACCCCCAAGTGTGAAATCTGGCTAGAATTTGATGGTGGAGTGGCTTCTCCTTGGCTTAGTTTAGCATTTGCACACGGTGGAACAACAGAGATTAAAGAAGTCGATATACCGAAGACATTATCTCTGAGCAAGCATAAATATACTACCTATGCTTACACAGTGTATAGAAGAAACCATTATTACACAGTTTTTTGTGTAAACAATTCAAAATACAAATATGACGGCCTCACCGCTCAGTCACTATTACCGTTCAGTCCAGCAGAAGAAGGTCATTATATTAGCACGCTTTGGCTTGTAAAAGGTTAAAATTGAATTAAAAATTGTTACACAAATTAAACTGCGTAATTGAATTCAGAAATTTCAAAAATAAACCATTTATTTTAATTTGGAGACAACATAATTGTTCTTTTAGAAGCTGATACAATCGACTCATACTCGCATAAAGAAATTACTTCAATTTCACAAGAATCGTTAAAGAAATCGGCAGTTGCTGCATTTAGAGATATTGGAACCTTGTCAGCAGGCATAGCAAGTTTCGGGTCAAAAGGGGCAGAGGATACACAACAGCATTCTGAAAAATCATTTTCAAAGCATGAAAAGGGTTTTGACGATTTAATGAAGTCCTTACCAGATACAAATTTGGAAGGTTATTCATTTCTTTACTTTATAATTAAAAATATTGCTCAATTTTTAGACATTACACTTTTTACACAGACTATGAAGACCCAGACATTTTAAAAAAGTCGGTTTTTAACAATTTTGAAAAGAAAAAAGCAGATTACAAGATACATTCAGAGTACGTTAAACTCACACTTTTTAAAATTCAACCAATTTTGTGATAATAATAATTGTGTTATATTTAATATTCAGAAAAGTGCTATCACTCAGCATTGCAGGATTAGCAAAACATTATAATTCTGTTAGAAATGAACTGATTGATATTGTTGAAGGAAGGCAACGCAGCAACAGACTTCAAGTAAGAAGATTCATAAACAACAAATTGCAAAGTTTATAGCATTCTTATTTATATTATGTTTAACAGTTATACGTCAGCAAGAATAAAGATGACTTTAAGATGTTACAAAAAATGTTTTTAGCTGACCCATTCACAACGGCTCACATTTCATTTTTAACATCTGAAGTAATGAATATGGTTGAACCTAAACTACATAAGCGGCATCAGGTAATTTCTTTAGATAATGACATTTAAACTTTAAAAAATTACAATTTCATTGTTGACAATTCTTTGATGATTTAATGCATTTTTAGTGGGCTGAGTGTATCCGACTTGTACTGCTACCAGAAGCTTTAATAAGGATATATTCATCTGTCAATTCTGTGCCTTTCGAAGTTGCAGAATTGGAAATGAAATTTGGACCTCGCTATTAAATTGTTAATGTTATTAGCTTGAGATTTTATATTATGTTAAGAGGTATTGATGGTGTATGTTATGTTTAATCGAATAATGTTTACAGAAATGTGAAAATTACTAATAATTTGTATGATTGGTGAATCAATAAAAAATGATTCGTAAAATCTATTTTTAATGTGTGATTTTCTAAAAGTAACTTAAATGAAATATAAACTAACACGTTTATAATTTTAAATTCTCCAAATAATGCCATTGGGGGTTCTTGGGGTGGTTGCTAGGGTCATTGGAGTGGTTGCTAGGGTGTTTTTGGTGGTTGCTAGGGTGTTTTGGGTGGTTGCTAGGGTGTTTTGGGTGGTTGCTAGGGTCATTGGGGTGGTTGCTAGGGTCATGGGGGTGGTTGCTAGGGTGTTTTGGGTGGTTGCTAGGGTCATTGGGGTGGTTGCTAGGGTCATGGGGGTGGTTGCTAGGGTGTTTTGGGTGGTTGCTAGGGTCATTGGGGTGGTTGCTAGGGTCATGGGGGTGGTTGCTAGG
>JAQFZZ010000569.1:0-16524 GCA_034696405.1 Isotoma caerulea
TTATTGTAATATTTAAAGACTGATTGTTTTGTGGAGCTTCACAAAAAGAATAAGCTTGGGTTTAAGAACAAAACTCATTCATAATAGTAGTTAAGCTTTGGTTAAGCCCTGAGAGAGTAGCAATGAGTTGTATATGTAGTAGTAAAGAAGTCTTTCTCTTGGGGAGTAAAAGTCCCCTCTAGATCAATATTATTGATTTTACGGTATGGTGTGTGTGTGTGCGAAATACATTTGTATATGCATCATTCCTTTCCGACTTACTTGTTTCCGAGCACAGAGTTGATCTCTCGCAATAACTACTACGACTAAAGTTACTACTACTCTCGCTCTCGAATAGAAGGAATTCCTATTTCCCATATGGAAATAAAATATCTTCCTTTGAGAATCTGTAGGATGATTTTGTTTAAATAATCTAACCAGGATACAGGAAGAGGAAACTATTATTGATACCAGGAAACACTTGTATGGTACAATCGTGTAAAGTTTTCTCAAAAGGTGAAAGGTATCTTTGGGTTGGGCTCTCCTCGCATGATCACTGTTGTATCGTGAGAGAGAAAGAAAGTACATATTAAAAGAGAAAGTATAAGTTGGAAAGTATAAGTACAGATTGTTGTAAAGGGATTCTAAGTTTAACTCTTTAAGGAGTCGCATTCATTGTGGACTGCATTAATGCAAATCATGTATTACGTAATTTATTTCGAATCCCTGTTTTACTTGTGATGGAGTTTCGACACGTTATTGACCGATTTCAACGTCGGGGCTCCGATTACTTTTCCTCGTTGATCGGCCGTCCAAGAAACCGTAAATTTATACATATTATCTACTTTCATAGATTTGTATTAGTTGCAATTACGATTTTTGTAAGAAAACGTTTAAAAATTAAAGTGTCGTTTATTTACCTACTTACCAATTAATTTTTTTTATTTTAGACGACGAGGAAAGCACTTCAAACGGATTGGAGACTGGACATGGTCAAACAATGGAGACTGATGGGGATGGAGGACCTCCAGGCCCTCCTGGAGACAGAAAAAGTCGTATCATCTATCTTAATCGGCCGCAAGGAGAACATTTCTTAGGAAATCGTATTTCTACTGCCAAATATTCCGTCTTGTCTTTCTTACCCTCCTTCTTGTTCGAACAATTTCGTCGATATTCCAATATTTTCTTTCTAACTATTGCCTTGCTTCAGGTAAGGGATTTGATTATTTTTAGAATGATATGTATATTAGAAAAAAGAAATATTCTGTGTTTAAAAAGATTATTTTTTTATAATAGCAAATTCCCGATGTTTCCCCGACTGGACGATATACAACTTTAGTTCCTCTAATATTCATACTTTCCGTCTCAGCACTTAAGGAAATAGTGGAGGATATAGTGAGTTCAAATTTGATGTGACAATATCTTTTTAAAAAAACATTGATGAATTCCATGTCTTTCATTTTTTAGAAACGCCATCGAGCAGACTCAGAAACTAATAACCGAGAAGTTGAAGTTTTGAAGAATGGTTATTGGCAGTGGGTAAAATGGCGAGATGTTGCTGTAGGGGATTTTATAAAAGTAAAAAACGAGACATTCTTTCCAGCTGATTTGATTTTATATTCTTCGAGGTACATAAAGTGTTGAATGAAATACTAAAACGATCTAAAAATTTGTTTTGATCTGATTACTGATGATTTCGTTGATTTTAGTGAACCTCAAGGTCTAGTCTACATTGAAACCTCCAATTTGGATGGGGAGACAAATCTAAAAGTACGTCAGGGATTGCCAGAGACGGCTGGTATGTTGGAAACTCGAGATCTCGCCGGTTTGTCAGGTTTTCTTGAATGCGAATTGCCAAATCGTCATCTGTATGAATTTGCTGGAAAATTAAAATTAGGTGAACAAGAGTAAGTATTCGATATTTTCACATTGAACATAAATATACCAGCGGCTTTGCATTTAGTCCAAAGTAATTAATTTAATGATTTTCTAATCAAGGGAGTTGGCATTGGGGCCCGATCAGGTTCTTCTTCGTGGTGCTAAGCTTCAAAATACAACTTGGGCATTTGGACAAGTAGTATATACTGGTCATGAAACAAAACTTATGAAAAATTCCACCGCTGCTCCTCTAAAGCGTTCTACAGTGGACAAACTAACAAATAATCAAATTATAATGCTTTTTATGCTCTTAATTATCGTTTCCGTTACGTCTGCGATATTTTCTTTAACTCTCATCGATGAAGATAAGCTTTGGTACCTGCCGGCTTCTGTTGGAAGTCAAACTCAAGGTAAGATGTTCTGTATATTTGAGTCATCTTAAAGAAGTGTGTTTTTATGATATTTGTAATTATACATAATATATACTTTATATAATTCAAGGGTTTGGAGGAAAAGTATTAAACTTTTTGTACAGCGTTTTGACGTTCCTGATTTTGTACAACAACTTAATTCCAATTTCCCTCACTGTTACGCTAGAAGTTGTCCGATTTATTCAGGTATGAAAATCATTTATTGCCAATATGGTTAAAGGTATTCTAATGAATTAAAGCTTAAAAATCTGATGCACAAATTATGCAGGCTATGTTCATCAATATGGATCGGGACATGTATCATGAGGAAAGTGATACTCCTGCTATGGCAAGGACTTCGAATCTTAATGAAGAACTTGGTCAGGTATGTAACGAGTTATAATCTGTAAACTGATTAAAAATGTCCAAAGTAGTTACATTTTCGTATAGTTCGTGTCCAAGTAAAATTACTTATTCCTTTGTTTTGTAAATTATAGGTTCGATACATTTTCTCTGACAAAACGGGGACGCTGACTCGTAACGTAATGGAATTTAAAGGCTGTACAGTAGGCGGAGAAATGTATGAACCTGAAATCCTCTTCCAAGAAAAAATACCTCTGATAGAAAATTTAAAAAGCGGTCATAAGACAGCAAATGAGATTAGGGAGTTTCTTATACTTTTATCTGTATGTCATACTGTGATCCCCGAACACTCCGAAGAAGATATTGTATACCATGCAGCTTCCCCTGATGAAAGGGCTTTAGTTTATGGTGCTAGTAGACTAGGTTATGTTTTTGAACAAAGAACGCCAAATTTTGTTGAAATAAGAGCTTTAGATACAGTAGAAAAATACGAAGTGTTAAATGTTTTGGAGTTTACTTCGACTCGGAAGAGGATGTCAGTAATTGTCAGAGCTCCTGATGGAAAAATCCGACTATATTGCAAGGTGTGCTACAGTTTTGCCTGAGTTACTTCTTATTAGTGGGATAATTTGCATTTGTAATTCTTTAATAAATTATTGTCATCTTTGTTTATCAGGGAGCAGATTCAGTGATTTATGAAAGATTGTCTGGACATCACAATTCGGAGAGTTTAAAGCAGAAAACTCGGGACCATTTAGAGACATTTGCGACACAAGGTCTTCGCACATTATGCTGTGCAGTTACAGACATATCGACTCAAGCATATGAGGTTTGTACTTATGTTACATGACTTAAGCACTAATATTAGTAGTTTATTTTATTAGCGAAGTTTTTACTATCAGGAATGGCGACAAACTTATCAAAAAGCATCTACTGCTATACAAAATCGGGAATTGAAATTGGAAGAAGCGTCAAATCTGATTGAGACGAACTTGAAACTTGTAGGTGCCACAGCGATTGAAGATAAACTCCAAGATAAGGTAAACGATGAGTTTTAGATTGTTTATGTCGGAATCTTCTTACGCTTGCTATAACTCCTTTCGGGTTTCTCGTGTCATACCATTTATAGGTGCCAGAAACGATTGCTGCTCTAATTAAGGCTGGAATCAGTGTTTGGGTGTTGACCGGGGATAAGCAGGAAACTGCTATAAACATTGGATATTCTTGTCATTTACTAAATCAAACGATGGAGCTTCTGATAATTAATCAGGAAAGCTTAGATGTAAGTCAGCAACTTTTATCTGCGTCATGTTTTTCTAAAAGTGTCAACGGTGCACATAAATTGATTTCCTTATATATAGGCCACTCGTGACTGCATTCTCGGATACATTCATGCCCTATCAAGGGACAATAGTCAAACATTACCAAAAGAGAACGATGCCGCTGTCATTATCGATGGAAAAACCTTGAAATATGCTCTCAGCTGTGATTTAAGAAGGGATTTTATTGAGCTTTGTTGCAGTTGTCGGTCTGTTATCTGCTGTAGGGCGTCTCCAATTCAAAAGGCTGAGGTATAAATAATTTGCTGTGTAATTCCAAGCATCTCATTTGCACTTAATTCTTTCTTATAATTGCTAAATGGTGTAAAAATCCAGATTGTTGAGTATGTGACCCATCAAACGGGCGCTGTAACGTTGGCGATTGGTGATGGTATGGTTATCCTTTTCTCTTTGGTTGATCGGAATCAAAGTTACTTTTTTGTTCAAATAATTTATTATGTAAAATTTTAGGTGCCAATGATGTGGCAATGATTCAAAAGGCTCATGTGGGAGTTGGCATTTCTGGTGTAGAAGGCTTACAAGCGGCAAGCGCGTCAGATTATGCAATCGCCCAGGTGCTGATCACTATATCTCTTTAAATTTTGGATTCTGAAATTATTGAACCAAATTGGCAAGACAAATATTTATGGTTTTTTTGCAGTTTCACTTCCTAGCCAAACTTCTTTTTGTACATGGAGCCTGGAATTATGACAGAATGTGCAAACTTATTTTTTATAGTTTTTACAAAAACATTTGTCTCTATATTATTGAGCTATGGTTTGCGATTTACTCAGCGTGGTCAGGCCAAGTCATTTTTGAGAGGTGGACCATAGGTTTTTATAACATGGTAAAATTAATAATTGCTTAGTTTGAATAGATAGAAAAATATCTTGTAATTTCATGTATACATTTTTGTGTCTTTCGTAGCTCTTCACCTCTGCTCAACCCATAGCCATGGGAATCTTTGAACGCCAATGCAGTCAAGATATTCGAATGAAATACCCTGTTTTATATCGCCAAAACCAGCATGCGTTCAATTTGAAAGTGTTCTTTGTGTGGGTGGGAAACTCCATTCTTCATTCAGTTTTTCTGTTTTGGTTGGCTTATTGGGCAATGGGAGATGGAATAGTCTGGGGTAATGCAATGGAAGGTGGTTATCTAGTCTTGGGAAATTTCATTTATACGGTAAGTTTAAGTAGAAGAAGAAAGTGGCACAAATTGGTATGTTTAACTTTTATTTATACAAGTATTTCTGTTTTAGTACGTTGTGATAGTTGTGAGCTTGAAAGCTGGATTAGAAACGAAATCATGGACCATGTTTACTCACATGGCGATCTGGGGTTCTATTCTGGTTTGGGTTGTGTTCTTGATGCTCTACAGTATGGTTTGGCGTTTTCTGCCCATCGGTGCGGAAATACATGGAATCGGTTTCATGGTCATGTCGTCGCCTGTGTTCTGGATCGCTCTGGTTCTAATACCTATCACGACATTACTACCAGATATTGTGTATAAAGCGTAAGTACAATCGTTGAAGATTTCTTAATAAGGCTTGCACATATAGTTTGTTATAAACAATTGTATTCATAAAAAATCTCAATTATTCTTTCTGCCTTTTTACAAAAGTGCATCTCTAATAAAAATTTGTTGACTGTTACAGAGTCCAGGGAACAATGTTCCAGACTTTAGATGATCAGTTCCGAGAGTGTGAAGTCCTCCATAAAGATCCAAGCTCTATTTTAACCAGTGAAAAGCACAGGTATGTTTGTAGAATATTTGGTGTTGGGAAAAGTTATCGAGATTGTGAACACTTACTAGAGGAGGAGGCTTGAAAACTTTACAAGACTTAGAATCATAAATGCATTATCTAGTCATTCACTGAAATTGAAATCTTCCTTGTAATTTCTTAATTTTTTCTCAAAACATCTGAAGTTTCAAAAACGTTAGCCTAATCTAACGTCCTAATTTCTCCTCACGTACACTAACCGATCCAAACCTGAAAAAAGGATTTTACGTAGGGTAAATAAGATTTTATTACCACTAATTCAACCCATACTAATAAAATTCCTAATTTTTTCTTTAAAAAAGGGCAATGTATCCCGTTTTCCTAATCACGTTATCGTATTATATTTTTCCAGATTTGTTAAAATGTCTCCTTTTTACAATATTCAATGAAGGATAAAAATACGATTTAGACAGTATGGTAGGATTAGTTGCATTAAAATTCAAGGACCCTACTAGAAATGGCTTTTGCAGAAGCGAAACTCTTTGGCTAACGTTCAGGCTTTTATTAACGGTGTCCCTAGTATTAATAACATATTCCGCGACCTTTTAACCTACTCACCAAACCTTACCTTTTCCTATTTCCTTTTTTCACCTTTCACAGACGCCATTCTCATGACTATCCACACCAGCTTGATCCTTACTCCCACCTCAACCCTTCCAATTCTCCTCATGATGGTCAATCTGATCCTCATCCTGACCACACTAATGCCTATCGTCGTGATCGTTCGCCGTCAGATGCACCTTATTATGATGATAATTTTGCTAATCTCGACGATAATACTTTTACTCCTCACCGTAACTTCCCTAATGATCCTGGAAATTCCCACAAGATTATTTACCCTTCCACGTCAACTCAACCAACTGAATCTAATGCATCTCCTGAATCTTCCTCTTCATCCTCATCTTCGTCCTCAAGCAGTGATTCCAAACCTTCTACATCATTCGAGCCTAGTAGATATACGACTACAAATAGTGTACCTAATAGATTTTCGCTTCCCATTTTCAAACCGTTACCAAATACTCCTAAGACATCAATTACTAGTCAAGGCCGGTCCCAAAGAGTAGAGAAACCCCAAATAGTCACAGTTGACTCGAATCCAAGACGTTCAACCGTTACTGATGATAATCAGGCAGGACCTTCCAATAAAATTCCAATATTAAAGAGAAATTCATATAAGATTGCAACTTTAAATCCTCCAAAAAGTATGCATTTCTCGAATGAATCCCTTCCACCCCCACCTCGAAAACAAATCCCTGTAGGGTCTTTATCTATCCCCAATAACCTTGATCAGATACCATCTAATCCTGCTGTGAGACCTGCAGAATCCCTTCCTGATTCTTTCAAACCTCATCATAGTAGATCATCTTCCAGTCATATTTAAGTCTTTAGTAGCACAACAAAACCCCCTAAAAACGCTCGAACTGTTGTCAAAAATTTTTAAAGTGTCATGCTGGCTTTGAGTGGAATGAATAAAAATGGATTATTAAACTGCCTGTAATTGAAATAGTTATCCAGATAAATACTTTACGATTTTTATAACTTTACCTTAAATATCCGTAAGATTGATTTTTTGGTAAAGTTATAATATTCAATATTCAATGTCTAGAATAGAAAAGCATGAACTTATGATTATTGAAATGCTATCGTTAAACAGATAATGCATGATTCTTTTTCATCTTAAAGTTTAATTTATTTTAGTTTATTCTTCATCATTGTTGTTTAGTACTAAGTTATATTTTATAGTTGTATGAAGTATGAGCTAACAAATGAATTTACATAAGTTTAATTTCAGTTACCATTTTACCATTTCGCTTAATCAGTTGTGATATACCTCATCAGCCTTATATGATTAAGTTTTATAAAAATGCTTGTATTGAATCTGATTAATAATTATTTGCTAAATTTTTGTGTGAAATTGTTCGTCTAGGTTGAATATGGTTAACAATAAGTTTGATGAACATGTGTCCGTAGCCTCATGCTTGTTAAGGTATTTAATCTATTGCATATTTATGATTAAAGTAGTGTTTAACTAGTCATTTTTATACAAGTAAATTATTCTCAAAGGAAACAAAACAAAATATCGCTCTTTTCAATCAATGATCTTGTGCTTTTTTAATTTTCTTCTTTATAGATGCATAACTTACATTATAATCGTAAAATTTGTAGATGTTCGCGTTGTTGTGACCAACTGCAAATACAATTGCTTCTTCATGATGACGCAAAGATACAAAGTGTGTGTATCTTACTGTTTTCCTTTAAAACTTTCCCTAACCTTTTTACCCATTTCAAAACATACAACCAACCTACCTGGTGACTGATGAAGGTTTAAAATGTCAAAACGTACTCATCACGTAACATTTGCTTTGTTTCAATTACGGTAGTAGTTGTTGTCCCAAGGTGCTAATCATAACATAACGCCAATAATATTGTGTAGTCGCAAAGACCATCAATTTATTCATACCCTGAAGCTACATCGTCTTGCTTTGAGAACCTTCATGTAATTATGTAAATAAGCTTTCACGGGTTTCTGCAGACTAGTTTTAGGCACCTTATGAAGCCGTGAGCAATTTGTCTTTAATCCTTTTACTTATTATTATTAATGTGTTTGGTGTTACGTTTAAATAATTATATCATCTGTCTCTCTTGTTCTTCCTTCTTTGTATCTGTCTTCAGAGCCAACCACTTTCACCAAAGCTATTATCATTCGAAATCGACATTTTTGAATGAATAAGTCTGAACTGTCTTGTTATCTGTATATTATGCGTTATGATTGTTATCGTCTTCTTCTGAGCTGTTATTTCTTTTTGTGAATGCTCTATATTACTATGATCTCCTGTATTTGTCTTTGCAGACCCATGCATGTTCTTGGCCAACTTGTCCGCTGTAAGTAACACTGACTTCCGTTAAAAATTTGACCGTGTTGGTGTTCTTTAATATTTTTAATTTCTTTTTTTTTGCCCTTTTTCTTTCCTTTTTTCATTTCATTTTTCATTTTGACTGCAATGGGTAATGGACTAAGGAAGTGAGGGGATTACTTTTGGACTTATTTAATTGACCTAGCTGGGTATTGACTTGTTCGTGTATTCATTGTGAATATATTATAAGGACATGGCCTGATCTTGAGTGCTCGATTTTCCCTATTTCGATTGATTTTTATGTATTTGCACGCGTTGCGTTGGTTGGTAAAAATCTATTATTATTGCAAGCGTTAGTTTTCCATAGTTTTCTTTCCTCTTTCTCTTCAATATTTCTTCTATCTTTCCAGGTGGCTGGGTAATTTTTGCAGTTGCTGCACATTGCCAAATATTGAATATGTAAACGTATCTTTGTAATTTGACTTTGGTATTGTAATCTTACCCTTTTTGTAATATTCTACGGTGCAAAAGGAGCTTTATTCGATAATTTTCCCAATTACCCTTAATTATGTCTACAAAATTTCAGGAAGTTATCTGATGTTTTCACATTCATAAATGTTAACCACTCATTGTGGTGTCTGGGCAAGTAGTAACCGTTTGTTTCTACTGTAAAAAAGGGATCGCTTTCAAATCATGGTTTTCTAAGGCTGTGTCCGTTTAAGAAATTTAAGATATTTCTATCTCTTTATTATGTAATTAACATTACTTTATTTATAGGAACCTACATTGCATAATATGTCTATTATTCAAGCGCTTTATTTCACTGGGAAATTCTGTAGAGTTGAAAGTCTTCAGCCTCCTGGGGGTTTGCTATTATCTCAAATCTTCCGTCTGTGTTAAACTTCAGTGATAAATCATACATTTTACCGTATGAAGAGATACGCTTTCGATGTTGATTCATTCCTTAAGCAAACACAAACTGCAGATGAAACGAAACTAAGACTGAGAAATCTGCTGCGTTTTACAATTTATGTTTTTCTTATGTTTATTCCATCCAAATCTAGACTTAGCGAAACTGCCCGATTATTGCGAAATGTGAGAAATGTATTTAGGCGAGCTCCGGCAGACCATGTCCTCGATCTGGAATTGTCTCGTAAGTTTACTGTGAAACTATTTTATGTTTTTAACTTTGATCTCGTGACCTGATTTTTATAGTGTATTTGCGTAAGAACACGTTCGAAAAACATTGTAGACCTAAGTGCAAAATTCATCAACTCATGATTTGTGTTTTCAATATAAACTCACTTATAGTTTTAATATCTCATGGGGTTCTAGAGGTCTATATGTGTCCTGACTACAACTTGACAATCTCAAATCTCACACTATTTGAATACAACTGACATTATGACTGATTTACAAAAGCCACAAGCAACTTAAACCATGAAACAACTTCTACTTCTAATTACTTCTTACAGAATCACCTTTTTTATTATATACCCTCAACCTGTAATATGATTGCATTTTGAAGTTACTTTATGATCGCTTCAGTTGTAATGTACTGTTAGAGTATATAGAATTTTACTTATGATTTAAGTGAGAAGTTCATTTCTTGTGGTTATCTTTAGATGGCTACGCATTTTCGCAAGAAGAGCACGGAGTTGTTACCCAATCACAACTCATCCGATCGTACGATACAACAATTCCAAAACCGGAAGGAATGTAAATTTGCATTTGGCAACGCATGTTCATATTTAATGTCACAAATCCCATGGATGATATTTTGATGAGTGAAAACAGCTAAAATGGGAGGATTGAAGTTGACGTCTTCACTTTATTACATTTTACTTATCAACTGGTTAAAATAAGTACTCGAATGTTGACTCTCAAATCATACTTTTCTCAAATCTTCATGAAAATGAAGAGTTTCTACAATATATGCTGAAGGACTGCTGACTGCTACCAATGACGCTATACCCCCACCACAGCTTAATCTTCCAGGTGCCCTCAAATGGACTATGAAAAATGCAAGTATTGAATTACTTTAAATGAAATCATAGTGGGTACAGAAATAAGCCTAAAAAATTTCTAAAATAGGTTTCAGTGATCAATAGCTAAAGGTCAGTAGTCCTCTATGCTAAATACAAAAAGTTTTCAACAAGTATAACTTTAAAGTAGGTATATAAAATACATATAAAATACCCCACGGGCTATAACAATTGTTCTTGTGGTGCCGCATTTATCGAGGAGTTATGACATGATCTCAGTAACGTTTTTAAACATTTTACTAAATATAATCTAGTAGATTGACTAATAAGAAGATTTCACGTTTGTCAAAATTGATTATGGCTGGTCCATATATTATATAAATATAGAATTTATGAAGTAATATTGTTATAACATTGTAGTCTGAAGTTGTTCTACTAATTTTATTGTTTACTGGTCATTCAAGCGTCTACTTATCTAATTGTAAGGACGTATACGTGTCTTATTGTGATGCAACTCTTGAATACGTATAAATTATATGGCTTAATTATTCTCGCACTTCTCTGTCCAGCATATTGGCCTTTCTTCCGTCTTAATTCATCTACATACATTCATTGTGCATTTACTAAAAAGGGTCATTTCACTAACATTTTTCCTATTGCCTTCTCAAATTTTATCACTAATCTGTTATTCAAATTGTTATGTGGCCAGCATGTTAGAACACGTTAAGTACTGTATGTATGAAACAACTACTTGTTGTAGATATCAGTTATGATGATGATGCAGTTAATTTTTCTGCGTCAATAATTCGTGTAATTTTTACTGTAGACCAGCAGAGTAACTCTTTGTAGCTAATTTTTGCCTTAAAGTCTTTGTAAATATTCCAATTCAGTATCTAATTGTGATGTGGCATATAATAATGGATATGATATTTCATTACTTCATCTGTTTAAACGTACTCCAATACGTCTTGTTAGAACATAAATCTACTATACTACTTACTATTGTTGGCTGTATAATATGATAATATAAGGTAATTTTAATTGTTAAACTGTTAATGCGAGACGCAAAGTTCAATTGCAAAATTACAAATCTAACGCGCGGTGATATGTTTTTTTCTGATTTTTGTTATTTCTTACAAGTTATCTAAATAAAGTTTATAAGGTACGCATGTTAGTTTAGTTATAAGCTAAGTAGTGTAACATTATACGAATACGAGTCACATTTTGTTCCTGTTGCGATTTCTTGTTAAAATTGTCAAAGTTTCTTTCCAGTTTTTTTGTTGAGTTTTATCCATTTTCACTTTAATTTTAAGACATTTACAATTCTTGTAACTTTTTTTTCAGCGAGTGATGTCTTTTCCTATTTTAGTGTGGAAACAAGATTATTGGATGCTGTTTGAGTTTGACGAGATTGTTAATGATTAAAATTAAAATTAGTGTTGAATAAAAATGTACTTTGTGTTTTCAAAAAACGTTGCACAAATTTTATTTCTTGCTATGCATAAATAGTTACACACTAAGGACAACTATATTATTTCCTTATATCTCTCTATACTTAAATCATAGAATCGTTATTACAGAAAATATACTAAATCGACTAATACAACAAATTACATAAATGTACGGTACATAATAACAATGATTTTCAAATTTTAGACATTAATACTTGTCCACATTGTGGGGGGTTAACTTTTAGAACTAGAAATGTTTTAACTTTATATAAAAAATTAGCTAATAATTAGCGAATTTAACAATTACGTTTACGAGTTTCGAAATGACATGCATATAATATGACTAGAAATTATCATTTCACTATTAACTAAAATAATACTACAAGTACGGAAAAATCTACATATCAATTTCCACTATTGCTAATCAACGTTAAGCTACGTAGAGTCCAGTTTAAAATCAGCTCGACTTTTTATAGGTAAACTAAAACTTAAGATTAGTTTGTCCTTTCGGCGCTCTCCACGTTTCGCAAAGCTTAAATACAGGATCTTTTGATTACACAGGATATTACACTCCTCTGTCCTACAAATCAAAAAATTAGTTAGTTTTTAGAGTACTAATGGGAATTTTGAAATAAATCGTATCAAACTATTTGTACAATGCTCGTGATACAGCAGGATAGGAAAGCCTCCACCTCCGGGCTCGAAATCAAATGACATTGGTTTTCATCATCATACGACTCAACCGTAAACTTAAAACGTGTATCAGGCCTTACGTCTACTTTTCGAAGGAATTTAGCTGGCGGCTTAAATCCTGAAACAAGAATAAGAATAGGATATTCATACAATTGCCAGATCGAGTAGTAAAAATAACAAAATTGACTGCGCCCTTCCTTTATGCCTTTTCAATTTTCTAAAACTTTGTTTCAGTAACTTTTATTTGCATTACCTCGAATCTTGCACGCAATTTTTCCTATTGGTACTCTGAAAAGGTCAGGAGTGATTTTCCTTACAATTAGATCGGGACAGTTGATGGGATAGATCTCATCTAAATCAAGATTTCGGAAGTATTCAAAAGATTCTCGATAGCATCGATTCCACTTTCCAACGCTCCGTAGATTTAATTTCTGTAATTGCGGGACTTCGTCTATGGAAACAGTAAAAAAAGATGTTAACATTCTTAAAATCCATATACCTGATTGGGTTTATACAATATAAGACAAAACCACAAAACATTATTTTCTTAGGCTCTGAGATATCATTAGTAACTTACTTAAAAAGACTAGCACTGCTTCTGACAACATCGGGAAAAAATGCGATGGGACAACTTTATCTATATATCGGTTAATCTGATTTTGAAGGATTTTTAGGTCTTTTTCAATTTTGCCGTCTGTCACATTTACTATAAACACACATCCATCATCACATACACTACTAATTTCTCCTTCTAGCTCTTGCTTCAAAGGCATTTTATACATGATCGCATCATCAACCATTGTTGGGGCGAGCCACAGGTTCTCATTTTCTCCTTCTGCAAATTGAAATTAAATGCCTTACTTAGTCTTAGAATTTTAAATACCAGAAGTTTAATGTGGTGGAACTTCTCTAGACTTAATTTTAGTTCAATAATTTTTACGCATAAGGCATAAGCAAACTAGAATAATGTTACAATCATCGAAATCAAAACACATAAGGCGTCTACCTTACATTATCATTCACGCAAGATGCAACCGATCTGTTCTTGTATCTAAACTCATGATCGATTTCATCTGATTGTCACCTGCAGTTAAAAATCATTGGCTACATGAAAGGAAAAACTGATTATTACAGCAATAGAAGTTTCCTCTTTTTAAAAAACACCAAAATAGCTTTGAATTGTCAGTGGTACTATTTCATGCTGCTTGTTTAAATTATTAAGTCAAATTTGCAGAGCAAACTCAAAAACTATAGGTATTAATAGGAGATAAAAGAATTCAGCTTACTGTTGAGTATATCCGTATCTAAAAGATACCCTTGATTGAAAAGCAATTCCCACGTCCACATTTGAGCTACATTTATTATTCTGGATAGTGACATTATTTCCCCCTTTATATGTGCTAGTAAAATTACAGTGTAAGGTTCTTCTTCATCTAAGTACTGAAGCTAAAAATAAATGTTAAAAAAGTGTTAAAATCAATAAATAAAACAGTTACGTTGATTAATACATAATATTTATGTACAGATGCAAAATTACCGACAAAATTCGGTAAAGATATTTTGTGTAAGGTTCTAAACGCCTATCGAAGTCCGTCTTCAGTACCAATTCTGTTGAATCCTTTACGTCCTTCAGTTTAACTGTGTAGCCAAACTTTTTATGCTTTAATAAAAATTAATAATAAACATTTTTGTCGTTATCGTATGGTAAATAATGTAACTACAATTATAATTTTACGTTTATATTCCAATCTGCTAAATTCGAATCGTACCTTCATAACTTTCCAATTTGCCGGCTTCATTTTATTTACTGATACGGTTATGAAACAACCCAAATCGACCAACAGAACTATAGATTTTGCCGCATCTATTATTTGGACAACAATTGCTCTGTAGTTTACATCTCGGAAAGGCGTGATAACAACCGAACCAACGGGTGGAATTACTTTTAATGGTTCTATTAAAAAACATAAATTACATCTTATTCTTGATGTAACAATTTATAATGATATGACAAAAAAAATAATCAACCTTCCATTTCCTCGCAATCCTGTACGTCGTCTTGCAACTGCATAAATTCGTAGCACATCTTTGGTACAATAAACGCTCTATTGAAATCTTCTACAGCAGTTAATGAGAAAAATGTATTCCTCGGGTAACACTGAAGGGGTTTGGAAGGAAGTAAAGAGTCATAAGTGAAAGGGTACGTAGACGTCTCTGCTAATTCTTTTGTAGGATTATCTTTCACAAACGACGGTCCACCTACTGTAAAAAAGCTATCGATCAAATCTGGAGAAGCAGGTGATCTGGAAATCGGCTTGAATGGAGGTTGAGTCTTATTTTCTCCTTTTGCAGACCGGTCTGGGCTTTCTTTTCTTGCGTATCCCAAAGTTTCGCCAATTGTTGTGGAGTTAACTGAAGATTCAACTGTTCTTCCAGGGCTAGTCGGAATTACACTCTTTTCAGAATGACTTTCTTCACCAAGTTTTGCCGACTGAACTTGCAATTTTGCCATTCTTACTGAGCTGGTAGGAGCTTGGCTCCTTACCGATGTCTTGGAACTTTCTCCACTGCTTACTTCTGATTTACGTTGACTTTTCTTTGAAGTCCGCCGTTTTTCCTCGGGCAACATTCTTAAAATTAGGCTACCGACTATACTTTTCATTTTTAATTCTTGTCTTATTACCGTTAATCGTCAAATAAAATGTGTGAAATGTTAATTCAAAAGAGCAAACTTGTGTTGTGACTTGAGTGAATACAATGCACAATGAGCAATGCACAAGATGAATGAGTACGAGCAGAAAGTACAATCATGAATCACTAATAATCACCTACTTCAAACTGCTTTTGATTTTCGTAATTTCTTTACTGTTCACTTCGCTTCCACAGTCCGAGCCGAGTACTAAATGGCTTTAAATATTCAAATTCACTAATCAGCCAATTATGAATATGGAATATTTTGATGAAATTCTAGTCAAAACTACGCAAATTGATTAAGTTGATAATTAGTAATTAGTTGAAGTCGAATCGAGGCGAGAACGAGGAGTATCTAGGGAAGAGGGAAAAGCATGAGGCAAGTTGAATTGGAGGACACGAGGCAATGCAATGGTAACAATTTTCGTCAAAAGATGAGGCTGTCAACTTTATTATGTATCAATCTGTGACTTATTACCAGACGTGAGATATTTATTTATTTTCGACTTTTTTATCTTCAACTCTATCAACTTGAGACTTCGGATATGTACGTTTCATGTCAAATGGAGTTGATTGGCAAAAAAATATTTTTCAATATTTTAAATATTTGGCCGAATACGTCAATATAAATATTTACGTAAATATTCTGGGATTTTTCGGAAAAACTAAGGATTTTTGACAAAATTTCTCAAGAAATTTAGAATTTTCAACATTTTTGCACCAAAAATTTTTTTTCTAAAATTCTTTGACAAAATATAAAAAAATTGTAAACTTTAAATTCACAAAATTACACTAGAAAAGTCCATACAAAATTAGGATGGAGCTTCAATAACGATAACGATTTATATTTTTCATTTTTAAGCAAGCAATACGTTTTATGTATTACTTTAATTTAATGTACAAAATGCCACATATGCTAATTTGAATAAGGGTAAAAATTTAAAGAATTTATATTGAAGTTAACAATTATATCTTAGTAAATTATAGAATTCAAATCGATTTCTATTTAATTATTCATGATTTGAATTTGAAATAATAGAGTTAGCTTCTGGTTACATGAAAATATCCCCCATTCATAACGAGATTCAATGTATTCAAAAAGCATTGCATCATTCAA